>PVIJ01018982.1:0-24822 GCA_004024925.1 Scalopus aquaticus
AGGTGGGAGAGAGACAATCAGTGGGGGGGGAGGGGGGGAGGAAGGAGCCGGAGGGAGGGAAGGGAAAGGGCACAAAATGGAATAGAAAAGAACACAAGGGACCATGGAGATGGATCACGGGTGAATTGGTGGTGGGCTACCCAAGGGGAATGCAAAATGTAAAAGACATAAATAACAATAAAAATATATATTATAAAAAGAAAGAAAGAAAGAAAGAAATACACTGCTGAGGGGAGCTGCGGGCAAGGCAGGAGGTCTGCCGCGCCGTGTGGGATTCTCCCCGGCCGGGAGTCGAACTCACATTGCCTCACATTGCCGCTGCCGACAGCTCCACAGTGCAGCGCTTAACCGCTGCGCCACCAGGGAGGCATAAAAAAAAAAAAAAAAAAAAAAGAGCTCCAGTGAAGCTTAAAAATAAACAGAGCGATACTCAGCAGCGCTTAGCATGAGTGCTAAGAAACCCAAAGAGTGATGGGAACAGGAGGAGGTGACTGATCTAAAAAGCCTCCTAAGGAAGGGGGTTCGCAAGGGCTGTGATGAGTCTCATTGACTCAGATGAGGACATGGGGTAGGAGGGAGGGTCTTTCCCTGAGCAGAGAGCTGCTGCAAGAAAGTCTTGGAGTTGAGGAGGAAACACTTATTTTGGGAGGACAGGAGGAAGAAGAGATCAGTTTGGAAAATGAGAACTGTCATATTTGAAACATGGTTATGGAGTCAGATGTTGGTATTTCTCCAAAATCCTCAAGCGCAGACCTAGCGGGGAATGGTCACAGAAACGAGCCACCTGAATGTCAGAGCAAACGAATAGCTCAGGGAGAGTGGCCCTGTGGCCCTCACGTGGGTTTGTTTCCTCTCACCTGCCTGGCCCAGCCTGAGCTCCTGACCCTCCTCACAGCTACCTCGCGCAGGACGGTCCCCCCGCTGCGCCTCTCCAGGTCTGCCCCGGCCTTTCTGCAGTGGTCCAGAGCTGCCTTAGGCCAGCGATGACCCTGACCCCCTGCAAATGACCTCACGTCATCCTCCAGCGACCCTGTGGGGTCGGGCAGCATGGGCTCATGTCACAAGCCAAAAAAGGGAGAGACATTGTGTACATGGACCACATCTTCTGGATCCAATCATCTATTTGTGGACATCTGGGTTGCTTCCATACCTTTGCTATTTTGAACAGTGCCGCAATGAACATACGGGTGCATGTATCCTTTTGAACTAGTGTTTTTGTGTCCTTTGGGTAGATTCCCAAAAGTGGTATTGCTGGGTCGTATGGAAGCTCCATGTTTAGCAGTTTGAGGAACTGCCATAAACACATGCAATTTGCAGCGACATGGATGGAATTAGAGGGGATCATACTCAGTGAAACAAGACAGAAACAAAGAGAAAAATATCGAATGGTTTCACTTTTAACAGGACTATAGGGACACCAGATAGGAGAGAGACACTTGGGGGGTGGGGGAAGGGGTCGGATAAGGGCACAAAATGGAGTAGAAAAGGACACAAGGGACCACAGAGATGGATCACGGGTGAATTGGTGGTGGGTTGCCCAAGGGGAATACAAAATGTAAATGATATAAATAACAATAAAAATATATATTATTAAAAAAAAAAGGGGGAGACAAAGGAGCCAGCCTGCAGCAGGCCCGCAGGAGGCCCGCGCAGAGCCATCCTGCAGCCCCCACACCACAGTCTCGACCCCAAGTCCACGCCCTTGACCGACTGCCCAGCTGCCCCTGATGAAAGAAGACCATGAGAGGCAGAGAATGAAAACTAATTCTTTCATTTTAGCCATGAGACTCCACAGAACATCGCATTATAATATGGACTTGTGATAAACAAGCAAATAACAAGAAACCCATTTTTTGAACACTTGTCCTCCAAAACTGCGCTGTGCAGGACACTTACACTAATCACACACAGTCTTCCCCGAGAAACACGCGCATTCTCTTTTCACAATGAAGACGCTCAGGACTTCAGTCACTCCCAAGGAGAGAGGACAGAGCTGGCGTAGGAGCCCAGGCTGCGTGGCCACGATGCCCAGCCTCGTCTACACCACAGATTGTTCTGTTTCCAGCGCCCAGGAGGGTGCCAGGGAATGGGGGCTGAAGCACAGCTACGCTCCTCACACAGTCACACAAGAACAGCCATGTTCCCATGAATCTTGAACCCAGCTGAGAAAGCGGGTGGGGAGAGACATCACCCATGGGTGGGACTAAGGGCAGGCACCTGCCTCCAGTGTTCCAGTGTGGAGGAAGGTGAGGAGGGCTCTTGAACAGACTAGTCACTTTAGCACAAAGGTCCTTGGACCTCTTGGGCACCAGCTCAGGACTCACTTCTTCCTCAGCAGGGAGCACAAGCTGAGTCAGTGTCCTTTAGCAAGAGCTCTGAGTCATGTGGCATTAGGAACACAAGCTGGTGCAGAAAGGAACAGGGAATTGTTCACTCCCTGCCCCACCACTGCCACCCCCCACGATATCAGCAGGCAGCATTCCTTTATCAACGTGACTTGTTTGTTTTTTGAGATGATTTAACATTGAATCACATTTTGGAAACACAACCCACTCCACTGGAAATGGAGGTGCCCACCTGGGACCTTCTCTGAAATTTCTCCAGCAAGGCTCCAACAAGCCAAAGTCTGGGCTTGAAATCGGGGGGACACCTCTGTCCAAGTTGGAGGCCCCTCTGACCTCAAGGAGACCACTCCATTCAGCAGGACTGTCTATGCCCCAGCTAATGCCAACCCCCCACCCAAACATGAGACACTTTTTATTCTGGGGGCTGCAGATCATTCCTGACAGCTGGGGTTATGGGCACTCACTCCACCAGGGCACCAAAGACCCCTGTGCGGGTATGTAACCCTCTCCAAGAGATGGCACACCTCTCTTTATTGTTCTTGCCTTTCTGTCTTGATAGAAATACATGATTTTGTGCACTTTGTCACAAACTGAACTCTGAGAGGTCCATGAAGTATGTGCCGGACTGCATGAGCATTTAGCAATTTCATCACTGCCAACTGGCCGGTTACCTTGACTTTCCTGCAGGTCAGTTGAGGGTGGGCCCCCAAGGCTCCTAGCCCCGATTCCACATCTGTGCTCCGTGAGAAATGGCAGGAGGATGTGTGGCAGGGAGGAAAGAACTCAGCCCATAGAATCAAATGGGCTCCAGCCCCATCTGCACCCAAAGCAAGTGGGCGGCTTTCTTCACTTTGCTAAAGCTCATCTTTGTCCTCTTGAAAACTGAGTAATATTAAATATATTAAGATTGTAACTCAAGACAAATTAATAATGGGATTAACTTCTAGTGATGAAGATCACTGTCTGATAGAAACACCATACAGGCCACGTGTGTAACTTTGAATTTTGTAAGCAGGTAAAATTCATTTTAAAAATACATTTTATTTAACGCAACAAGATCTTAGCATTCCAAAATGCTATCACAAAAATATTGAGATATTTTACTTTCTGTTTTAACAAGCCTTTTGAGCCCAGTGCCACACTCTAGCCCGTCTCAGTGTGGACGGGTCACGGGGCCAGTCCTCAGCAGTCACATGTAAGTGGCAGCTGCTATATTTGGACAGTGCAGACTTACCACAAGGATTGCTGGGGGAACTAAATAAGAAAATGAACATTTTTTTTTTTTTAGTACTAGTAATGATGTTATCCATGATAATGGTACTGCTATCGCCCCAACGAACAATCGAGCAGTTAACATTTATTGCACACCTGTCATGGAGTAGGCCGGGAGCCAAGCATTTTACAAGCCTCAGTCCTCACATCACCCCTGTGAGAAGGTCCTACTGTTGTTTTTACTTTTTACACAGAGACCTGAGGCCCAAAGTAGTTGAGGTCATGGTCAGTGCCTGGCAGAGGCAGGCTTCAGACCCCCAAGACAACTTTTGAGATAATAATAGCGATGGGCCAGGGCTGCCCAAGCACACCCAAGCACCAGAGTGTCTCTTCGTCCACCTTGCTTGGTAACTATCCACTGCTTCCCACTAAGGCCAGGAAAGCAAAGTCACATAAAGGCACAAGGACTCAGCAAACTTAGAAACAAAGAGCAGCCAAATCATTAAGGGAGAAAGGCCTTCGATATCAATCAGGCCAACCTCAGTCATCAAACCAAGATGGAGGCTGAGGAGCAGAAAGAGGAGGTAACTTTCCCCAGTCGCTCACTGAGGCACCTACACCACACTCCAGGGGACAGAGCTTAGCTTCACCTCCTGTCCCTCCCAAAACCAAAGCAGGGCCTTGCCCAGAGGAGTCGGTGGTTGATTGGCGGATGACCAGCACTGTCCCTGCTGCCCACGTGGCAGACTGAGGGGCTTCCTCACCTGGACCCACTCCCATGGTCTTGGCTCCCTTCGATGGTCAAAGCAAAGGCAGTGAGCTTAGAAGGGGCAGCTGGGTTTTAGCTTAGGGCCAGGAGAGCCACCTCAAAATGCCCGTCCACCCCGACCCGCCCACCCAACTGGGCTCCCATCTGAGGAGCAGGGATAACAAGAGGTTTAAGAGGTTTACCTGAGGCTTTATAGTGAGAATTAAGTAAATTAACATATACAAAGTGCTAGAAAGTGTCTGAGCCAAAGGAAGGATTAAACATATTTTAGCTATCATTATTATTATTATTATTATTACTCTTCTTTGCAGCCACCACAGCCCTCTTTGCCCAAAATAAAGATTCTACCTGCATATGTACATGTGCATGTATACACACATACACACATACACACACATCCCTTCTCAGATCTGCATCCCTAGTCCACTTTTACATCAACAGCTTTGTCATTGTCTTTAATCCCCATTTTGGGAGGATCAAGGATCAGGGATTAAGGAAAAGGAAGCGAGTATTAGGGACACCCCCCTTCCTACCCCTACCTCACACCCTGTGCCCCACTTTACTTCATGGTCTAGTAATTAGATTTTCTTTGTGCTAAAATTTTCTGGCCTGAAATGTAAACACCCTGCTCTTTCCTGCTAGGTGAACCTATCGTCCCTTCCAACTTCAGTGTAAAATACGGTACTTTTTTGGTGTTTATCAGTATTTGAGATCAGGGAGGAAGGAAAAATGGAAAACCTGATTGAAGTATTAAATTTTAGAAGTGGAATTATTTTTTGTTTGAAGAGATCTTAGAAGGAGCCAAATTTTCAGGAAAGATTATAGCTTACTTTAATCCAAGATACAGAACAACTCAAAAACACCAAGGTATTTGTTCTCGAAATAAGCTTGTGTTATACTCACATTGACTATATCATATGCAAATGAGAGTGTGAATATCCAGTCCACTTCAGTATCTGAGTTTCTCAAAACATCCTGAAAAACAGTGACCCAAAACATCACCAGTTATCAACTTGAGAAGAGTGAGCTTCACGAGTTGAATGGATTTGATTCTAATCCACTGGGTGAATTTTAGCCAGAACAAATACAACCTGAGACAACGAACTCAGTCTAGCAACTGGAAGTCTTCCAGGAGATACATAACCTGACTCAATATTGAGAATGTTACTGACATAAAGTTCATGGTTACATACCAGGGTATAGGGTGGGCCTGGGAACGTAGGCCAAACACACTTGTGACGTCTTAGGAGATGAAGCCCAGCTCAGACTGTTGGCACTCAGAACAAAGGAAAGCAGACACTTGGCAACCCCTCTGCTAATTTGATCCCCTACAGCCAAGCCAATATGATAATTCAGATCTTGCAATTAGTCCAGAAAGGAACTCTCCTTGGATTACGTGGCAAAATCACTGATAAGGTTCTCTTTTAACTGTCATTAATCAAACCTGAAATGAGCTTTATCATTTCACTTACCTTAAGACTCCCTTTTTTGCAATACTGGCTGATTATGCAGATATTGGGTGGTTCTGTGCAAACACCGAAGAAGGGAACAATGTTTTCATGCCTTAATTCGTACATCTGCAAACGATAGTGGGAATAGTAGCTCTCATTATTTTATGTCTTCTGTGCCAGGGTGCAGCTTACACACTTTCAATTAATTCCCACAGACACCCTGCAAAAGAAAAAGTGTGACTGATCCCATTTTACAGATGCATAAACTGATGCCCGAGAGGTAATAAAACATGTTGAAGATCATACAACTTATTAGCGGCAGACCTAGGGGGAAGGTACATCTAGGCTGTATTTACTGGTCCATCCAGCAAATAAACCCAAGGGATGATCAAAGTTCTCAGCCATGGGGATTAACTAAAACCACGTCACAGCAAACAGACCCACCCTGCTTCCTGATGTCAGTGCCAATGTCGGGGTCAGGGCAGTGTGTACATTTGGAGTGAGAAGTCACACACCACGAACCTGACTCCATCCAAGGACAGGTGAGGGGCCGCATAGGCACAAAGGATGAAGAACCAGAATAAGGTGAAGAATTAAAAGAAAAAAGCACAGGTGGGGGAAATCCCAGCCTTCAGGTGCTTGAGTCAAGCCAAAGCGTCCGAGGTTTAAAGTCTGGGCTGTCGCTATGTGTGTGTGAGCGGGGAGGAGAGGCAGGGGAGGAGGAAGAGAAGGGAGAAGCAGCCTCCCAACTGTTCCTTGTGGGTGAGGGCCGCTCCTTGCAGGTAGGGACCAGGAGTTGGCAGAGAACAACACCGCTTTGTCTCCTCCCGGGGACGGGACCTCACCACTCGGATTTCCTGCAGCACAGATGGCTTCCTAACCCAGGCTTCTGCTTGGTCACCAACGTAGCGAATAGCCACAAGGGTTCCCTGAAACCAGAGACAAAGTGGAATGTTCTTAACACAGAATGACTCAGAAAAAGCCTACTCAGAAAGAGCCAGGAAGAGGAGCAGGAAGACTGGCAACAAATCCACCTTGGAAAGGGCTCACCAGGCTCCTCACTGGTCCCCTGGGCCCTAGGGCAACACAACGCTCTGGCCAGGCACTGGGGCACCTGCTCAGCCTGAAGCTCTCGGTTGGCAGGCACCGTGACTCTGCAAGGTAGGTGTGATTAGTCCACTTCCAGGTGGAATTACTGAGATAGGTAACAGGGCCAGGGTCACACGTTTGTAGATAGTATAGCCAGAATTTGAACTCCTGACTCCAAGTCTACACTCTCTCACTTATACAATACTGTCCCATTATCATTCAAGACAATAGTGAGTTGAGGTCGTAAGTGGAAATCTGGAGTCAAAGACATGTCTCGAAGTACATTTCTCCCACTTACTACCCACATAACCCTAAGCAAGGGATTCCATTTCCCTAAGCCTTCTTTTCTTCCTCTGTGAGATAGAGATTACATGTCATACCTATCTCACAGGGTTACTGTACAGACTAAATCAGTTAAATGTGTAACATAGTTAACTCATTGCCTGGTGCAAGTCTCACTAAGTGGCCTATCTACTTGTTACTTACTGAGCCTACTTTTAGAAAGTCACTTAATCACTAAGCACAAAAACATAGAAGAAGAGATAGACCATGGACACAAGAGAAGGTAAACATCAGTACAAGTTAAATGTCAACCCATTATCTACGACTTTTTGTTTGGGATTAATTGCAGAGTACACAGGGCTATGTTGGGAGTTCCAAGCAGGAAGCGATCATTTTGGGATGAAGGAAAGGCTTCTTGGAAGAGGGGATACTTCAGCTAAACCTTGAATAGGAATGTTCCAGATGGGGTGGGGGAAAGAGGCAGCAGGCATGGCAGCGTAGGCAAGTGAAACATACATGGTAGCATCAGCAAGACCAAGTGGATGAACATAAGATTTAGACCAGGAAAAATTAAGTTTCTGTAAGTAGGTTGGGGCTAGGCAGTAGCATCTTGAATGCCTTGCTCAAGAGTTTGGATACCGTCATGCAGACAACAGATGTGGGGAGCTAGATGAGGGTGTTTGAGGGAGGGAAGGAGAAGCACATTTTAGGAAGATTAACCAACAGTGATGTGCTGTGGCTTGTTGGCTTCTGTCTCTAAATAGCTACTTGTCCATAATGTACGGTTTTGTAGAATTGTGGTCTTAGAATTTTATGAGTGGTAAAATCCCAGGGGCTTCAAAACTGAAGGTTCAAAGCTGAAGTAAATAAAAGAACAATAAGTTCAGTCGCAAAGGGCATGCCTTGGTACCAGTCCTTGCCAAACCCAACTTGGAGCAAGGAATAATTCTTTTCTTGTAGGAATTTTCTGCCCCTACTCTCTGGAATATTAAAGAATGAAGACAGATGATTTTTTCCTTTATACAATTTTCCCCAGGGGACTTGAATTTATGAAGCGCTGTTAGGTACAGGCAGCCATAACGGTCCAGGGTGTGGAAGAGGGGGGTAAAGGCAGGCAGGGATCGTGCTGTAGGAACCAACAGCTTCCACTATTTATATTGTAAAAGCATTTGTACTCACAACTGATTCACCAAAGGTAAAGTGCCAATGATGAAATAACCCGTACTGCACCATCCAGTGAGGTAGTCACTGGCTCTGTGGGGCTATATAAATTTAATTATTGATAAATTATATCAAATTTAAAATTCAGTTTCCCAGTCACATTAAAGTTTAATATCACATGAGGCCACCATTTTGGATGGTACAGAGCGTGTCCATCCCCAGAAAGTCATATTGGACAGAGTTGAGTCTTCTAGAAGCCAGTCTAGGAATCACCTGGGAGTTTGTTAGGGGAAGTGCAGAAATTCAGGCCCTACCCCCCCTAAACTACTGAACTAGAATCTGCATTTTAGTAAGAGCTCTGGGTAATTCATGTGCTCATTAAAGCTTAAGAAACACAGCCTGGAGTCACAAGACTACCTTGACTTTTGCTTGGAGAACGTCTCCCTATTCAGAATGCCCTGCCTAAGAAAAGGGGCACTCAGAAAATGGGACAGAGACATCCATTGAGACCTATGTGAAGCCATCTTGCCCTCACACGTACCTGGTAAAGCCCTACTGGGGTGTGAAAGAGCTCTCCTCCTTGCCGGCTCTTGACAAAGGAGCTGATATCCCCAGACACCGTTACACTTGATGAGTTACTGCTGTTCCCTGTCGACACCGGTGTGCCCCTCTGGGATGACTGCAAAACAGGACACAACTGGGTGGTTCTCAGGGGCATGGCCAAGAAGACCGGAAGAGACCGTGCATTTTACAGGTAAAGTAAAAGAGTACCCAGTTACACATGGGACAGTTGGGATCAGACCTTGATTTCTGTGACCCAAAGTGTGTGTCCACTGCTCCCGGGGTCACTCCTGCCTCTGTACCCCAGACAGTGGCGTGGCTAAGAGGGCGGACTCTGGGGTCAGGCCACCTAGATTCAAGTTTCTGGGACATGTGAGCTGAGGTCAGATGACTTTCCTAAATGGACATCTAACCATATCACCTCCTTGTGGAATAAACACCGCAGCACCTCCCCAACACCTAGAGAATGTTGTTAAAATGGAGGAACCCCATATTTCAAGGAAGGTCTTACCTGGAACCCTAATGTATAAACCAAGTCCATCAAAGCAGCGCTGCTTTCGTTGAAAAGAGAGGAGTCTTTCCCACCAAACCTCGATCCATCACGCACCCCGTGACCAGACAGGTGAACCCCCATGTCCACAGGGACATTTGAAAGTGAGTCACTAATAAATTCAAATCTCCTTGCCGTAGCAAGTTCAAGCCCCCCCACTCCCCAGCCTGCTACCTGTCAAGTCTCCTTTTCGAAGTCATAGCTCATTTATTGACTAAACAGTACATGCAAGAACACCAATAAAAGGAAAACTTACACCCCAACTACAATCTTAAAAATAAAGCTAATATAGCAGAACAAAATACACATGACATGAGGAGAATGTTTGATTCTGACCCATAATGCATCCCTGATCTTTACAAGGAGTGAAACGACCATTAGAACAAACCTCTATCCTTTGGTCTAACTTTAGTGCTTCTACAAAACGCAACAACATCCTCAAATACTTTTCTTTTGCTTTGAAACGTTTCAGATCCATACCTTTGTTCTGACTCGACAAGAGATCATATGCCTTGTGCCTTGTATTTCTCTTAATAGCTTGACTAGCATGTACTCCTGCACATGCATTACCTGAAATTCTAAAATGACTGATCTTTAAAATAAAATTTTAAAAATAATAAAATTTATGTCAGTTGTGCTTTTTAACATATTGAAGTGAAAGTAACATTCAGGGCCTCCCTGGTGGCGCAGCAGTTAAGCGCTGCGCTGTGGAGCTGTCGGCAGCGGCGGCGCAAGTTTGACCCCCAGCCAGGGAGATACCCACATGGTGAGCAGACCTCTTCTGCCTCGCCCGCTGCTCCCCTCAGCAGTGTATTTCCTTCGATCTACCTGTGCTGCTCCCCACTCTGTCTCTGGTGAACCCTCTCACCAACCCATGCCTCTGGCCTGTACCCCAGCTTGTATGCAAAAATAAATAAAATCTTTAAAAAAAAAAAAAAGAAAGTAAAATTCACTCATGTCTCCCTCCCCAGTAAAATCTAGAAACCCAAGTCTATTTTCTATTGTAAAGAGTGTTTCTTACTAACACTCTGGTAAGGCAACAAATACTCCAGAATAATCAATATATGCTTGCAAAGATTACACTGCTTAATATTAATAACAAAAACAAAATAAAAGGGAAAGAAAGGACCCTTCAAAATGTCAAGCCTAAATAGGCCAAAAAGACAGCCAGGGCCATATTTTTAAAACGGTGTATTATACACTCATCAGGTATCACACTTACTGTATGTCACCACACCTCCCAGCCCACAAACTGCTATGCCCTGCATTACTTCTTCCCTGGTGACCCTGAATCAACCCACACTTCAAAAATGTCACCTCCTCCCTGAAGACTTCATCATGCCAGATATTCAGTCCCTCCTGCAGGGCTTCTGCCGCACTTGGCCTCAGCACTGAGAGTACTTGCCTCTCTCAAGAAAACTCATTTGTGGGGTGTCCCCATGCCTGGCACTTATATGCTGGCTTGGCCTACAAAAAAAAATGTGCAAGTGGTGTGTTGGGCAAATGAACCTTATTGTATTAGTGTGGTTTTGAAAATAGCCAAAGTGCAACCTGGGAGATGATGTTGACATTTAATATCTAAGGGTTCTTACACCCACATGATCAGAGACTGAAGGGAATCAGAGAGAGCATCCGGTCAGTTTTAATGACATCCAGAAATGACATTCCCAGGGACGATCAGCAAGGAAGGGAAGGTTCAGAACCAGACCTCGGGGCTTGAGACTCCTTGTAAAGTGCTCACTTCCTGAATGAGCCAGCTCCTGCTCACACGAGTACCTGCATAAGGTCCCTTCTGCAGATGGCTAGCAGGAGCGGGCCACACGAGACCTCACCTTGTTCTGGGGCAGAAAGGTGATGTCGCTGTAATTGATTTGCCACCAAATGTCTTTATGTTGCCTCTGCAGTTTTCCCTTCTGCGTCCTTAAAATCACACCTATGATGATGGCTCCCCAGACAGGAACCAGGAGGGCTATGGCAAGCATCAGAGCAGCTGCACCTGGAGGGCAGAGAGCAGGATTACACAGGCTGCCCAGGCACAGAGGAAGCCCACCCGGCCCCCAGCTGCCTGCCCAGCAGGGGCCTTAGGCTGCCGCACGTGGGTCCAGCTCGAGGCCACCGGTGCACTCAGACTTGTCTCTCCCAGGAATCCTTTCCTGCTCGATGTTCTGCTTCCTGTGGCTACCACACTCACCTCCCTTCGCACAGAAACTTCTGTGGTAGAGAAAACATCCTGATCATTTCTAATACACAACCACTTCTTTTTACTGCATTTATTTTTTATTTATATCTTTTACATCACTGCGTAGTCCCCGTGAAATTCCCACTGCCAGTTCACCCATGAACCGTCACCACCATAGTCCCTTGTGCTCTTCTCTCTGCTGCCCTGATCCCTTTTTCTCTCCCTCCCTCGCAGAATGTCTCTTATCCATGCACGGCCACTTTTTATGGAACAGCAGCTATATGCTGCCCTTAGAGCTATTCCCAGGGCAGGCCTCTAATTCTTTTTTTTTTTTTTAAGATTTATTTTTTATTTATACATACAAGCTGGGGTACAGGCCAGAGGCATGGGGCGGCGAGAGGGTTCACCAGAGACAGAGTGGGGAGCAGAACAGGCAGATCAGAAGTACACTGCTGAGGGGAGCAGCGGGCAAGGCAGGAGAGGTCTGCAGCGCCATGTGGGACTCTCCCTGGGCGTCGCCGCTGCCAACAGCTCCACAGCGCAGCGCTTAACCGCTGCGCCACCGGGGAGGCCCCAGGCCTCTAATTCTAAGCCTGGCTCCCAACCACAGGTGACACTCCTTGTCCAGACTCCTTTGGCCTCCTTAGAAATGGCTTCTGGAGACTAATCTCAGGAGCCAGGTTTCTGGAGAACAGAGGCTGTCCACAGGGGAGGAAGGGGTGTTGCTTCCCTAAGGGATATTTGGCAATATCTGGATGCATTTTTGGTTGTTACAAGCAGTGGGCATGCACTAGGCCCTAGGGGGCTGCTCTAGGCCTGAGCAGCATGCGATGCAAAGGACATCTTGCCCTCATCCCCCTCCCGCCCCCCACACACAGAAGATGCAGCCCAAGATGTCCCTGCTGCTGCCACTGTTGGAAAATGCTTCTGTAGGGCCTCTCTAGTGGCGCAGCGGTTAAGGGCTGCGCTGTGGAGCTGTCGGCAGTGGAGAGTTCGATGCCCGGCCCGGGAGATTCCCACAAGGCGCAACAGACCTCTCCTGCCTCGCCCGCTGCTCCCCTCAGCAGTGTATTTCCATCGATCTGCCTGTGCTGCTTCCCACTCTCTCTGGTGAACTCTCTTGCCGCCCCATGCCTCTGGCCTGCACCCCAACTTGTATGCATAAATAAATAAATCTAAAAAAAAATGCTGCTGTAGGGGATTCTTTCCCACTGCCTTCTCCAAGGGGCCATACTGACCTGTGAAAGCCGGCGCCGTTGCACAGAGCTTGCTGTCAAACCCACAGCCAGGTCTTTCTTCCAGAAGGGAGCCACAGGCCCAGGTAATATTGGAGAAATTCCTTAAGGGTCTTTGAAAAAAAGGCCATTAAAAGTTAGTGCCCTCGGGTTTGTTCTACTTGTTTCCATCTCAGGTACAGCAGAGACAACTGAAACACACAGTTATTTGCAAAGAACCATATTCTGGTTCCCTTATTCAAATGTCTGCCAGCCCAGCCAATTCCCCAGCTCACCTACACTCTTCAAACCCAGCCTTGAAGGAATCTAATTCCTGGAAGAGCAATACCTTTTTGCCAGGCAGAACTATTGACTCATCATTTGATTTATACCATGCTGCTGATTAAAAAGATGATGTGCCAATTTTACAAATGACTGGATCTTCTCTGATGTCTGATATAGACAAATCTTGCTGTAGATCATCTTGACAATTCACAGGCCAAAACCTCAGGCTCCTCTGCCAGTGCCTGTTCCTACAACGCTGACAACCTAGTTTGCCATGGTTATTTTATTTCCCGGCATCCACATGTCTGTGCGTGCTGGGCTTGAGTCGTCTGGGTCAGCAGGTTTCCCCGGGTGAGCAGGACCGGTCCCTGGAGGGGATGCTGTCTCTATCAGCCCCCCGGGACCCCTTCTGAGACCCTGGGCCAGTGGAGCCTGCCTGACTGGGGCATCAAGAGGCCAGAGTCCCTCAGGGTGCAGTTAGGGGGTGCTGTGTTCTAAATGAGAATCTGCAGCACTTCGGTCGCACCCACAATCAAGGACAAGATCATGTAGAGGTCCAGAGTCCATCCTTTTGAGTTCAGAGAGCATCAGACAAGTAGTGAGTTCTAGCAGCTGGGCGCCAACTGTTGGCTCCTTACCCTCCTTCTCCTCCCAGGCCTCTTCCTTTAACATGATCGAAACTCAAAGAAATGTCCCACCAGTACCTGAGTACTTTCTGAGAACTGTCATATTGAAGAAAAGGAAGAAAGAGGGAGCTGTTTCCGGATCTTTGCAGGGCGTAGACAGAGTAATCCATGCGCCTTTCCCCCTGGTGGTCCACAAACACGGGCCCAGTGACTCCTGGGAAGAGAAGAGATTGCACAGGCAAGGAGAACAAAGGGAGCTGTGTGGCTGAAAATGCCAGACTGAGGACAGTGGAACCCCTCCCAGGGAGATACCTCCCTAGCAGCACCCCCATCCCCGGCAGCACCCCCATTTCCTGGCAGCACCGCTTCCCGGCCACTACCCAAAGCCAGTTGTGAGGTTTTTGTAGTTTCATGGAATCTGAGAGTCAGGGAGGTAGTGAACAGAAGATCAGTCTGAGGTGGCGCCTCACGGAGGCTCAGGGGCTGCTCTGGGTGGGCAACTGTGTTGTGCTAGGCTGATGCTGGGATGCTCCCCCAGCCCTTGGAAGAAAAAGAGGGCCGAGCAAATTCCAATTAATTTTGTCTCCTCAATTAGAGGTGACAAAAGAGGCCAAACAACCACAAGGCAGAAATTGGCTGGAGCTGGGGACAGGGGCCTCCTTCCAGCCCCCACCCTCCTCACCCCACCCTTCATGCTCCTGGGCAGGTGTAACCTCAGCCACCCCAGGGGAAGATGGCTTCTGGGAGAAAGAGGCCTTTCGTGGAGCGCCCACATGACAAAGCCCGGGGGACTGGGGCCACAGGCCTGAGATCAGAAAGCCCAGCAGCCGTCAAGCCACTGACCCCGCAGTGCCGTCCGGTTGGAAGCTTTCAAGGTGCTGACCAGCTGCCGCCCGTCCCGGAAATCTCTCCCAGCCGCAGTCATGTCCTTCACCGTCTGAGCGTAGAGGAGGGCTGCGTCGTGAAGGAAGGCCGAGTAAGGGCTCACCTTCAGGGAGGGAGATAAGGGCCCCGCTGAAAAAGGCGCCTGAGGCTGAGCTACGAGGGACCGACCCCCTCCTCTTAATGGAGCACTCTTAACAGGTGCTCCATCCCTCCATGTGCCGCCTTCAGGCCAGGGACCCCCCCCCCACCCCCATAGGCCAGAGTCAGGCGGGAATACGGTTTAATTAAAAGAGGCTGGCAAGGCTACACACTTGGGGTGAAGCACCTTGACTCTCCTGAATCTCAGCTCACTCATTTATAAAAGCACTGTCGTGGTGGGTATAGGGATTGCTACGTGAGGCAGAACAGTACTAGTGGAGGTCACTAGGGGAGAGACCGTGTGACCTTCGGTCTACCTAGCATTCTACCTGGCACATAGTAGGTCTTTGGCACATGTTCTCTTCTATCCATTTAATCAACAGAAAAACAGGTGCCTGCCAGGTGCTCAACCCTGTTTTCCATCCACAGAATGGACACGCAGTAGATGACACCCCAAATATGGATTTATTGATCATCTTTGCTTGCGTATTGGGGTTCACAATTGGTCCCTCCTTCAAAGGAAAGCCCTGCGGTCAGTCGTCTGTGTTTATCTTTGACTCCCACATGGGAAGAACATGAGCCCTGGCCCAGGAGTTCTCTGTGCCAACAGCTCAATGCCCTGCCCCATCAGCCCACAGAGATTGGGTCACCACCAGCCCAGAGTCTGCCCCTGCATTGTCTTATCCTTGTGCCAGACGCCTGTGGCCCCTGACCTGTCCAAGCCACACTCTGACACTCCATTCTGATCCTGCTCTTGGCATCCTCAGGGAAGAGGAAATTGTCACAATCTGGGTACCCGCTGGAGTCTGTTCTGCTACTTCCATGACGGGACATTCCTATTAGATTAGATATTCGTTGCAGACATTAGATATTCAAAGCCACGGCCCGGGAGACAGACATCACTTCAGTCATTTTATAGGTGAAGATGGTGAGGGGCAGGGCGGTTAAGCAGCTCTCAAGCCCCAGACTTAGCAAACAGCAGAACTAGGGTGTCACCTTGCGGGGTGGCAACATTGGAAGTGGCACAGGATTAAGATAGAATGACTCAAGAGTCCAAGTAGTGAGAGATAGAGGAAGAATCACCTTGGGGGACCCCTCTCTGAAGATGCAGCCTCAAGGCTCACCTCTCTGGAAATATGGCCCGTTCCCCAAGCCCAGTCTCACACTTATATTAGAAGGGCTTTGATTCAAGGAAGGTGGGCAAGTCTGTAGAGGGAGATGCTTGGTGGGGATGTGTACTATGGATTCATCATAGACTCGCACAAGCTAGGGGGCAGGGAATAGGGGAAGTAGCCCTGGGGGGCGCCAAATCTGTTACTGCTCAAAGCATCCTACCTCTAATTCTTATTTTTTTAAAGATTTATTTATTTATTTTTATTTATGCTACAAGCTGGGGTGTAGAGAGGATTCACCAGAGGCAGAGTGGGGAGCAGAACAGACAGATCAACTGAAGTACACTGCTGAGAGGAGCAGAGAGCAAGGCAGGAGAGGTTTGCTGCGCCATGTGGGAATCTCCCTGGCCAGGTATCGAACTTGTGCTGCAGTGGCTCTGGATAGCTTCATAGTGCAGTGCTTAACCCATTGCACCACCAGGGAGGCCCTCCTACCTCTAATTCTATTTACTCTTAACTTCCTGTTGAAGTGGTCAGGCTAGTTATGCTAATCTGGCCATAATATCCGCCTGCTGTTGCCAGCAGATATCCTCAGACCAAGACTTCCGTCCTGGAAGAGGCCCCTGCCTGACTGTACATTCTAGCCTCACTCAGCATTTGGTGCCAACACTCAATCCTGGGAACAAAGGGTGGGGCTGGGGATCCCACAACCAGGTCTCTGGTTCCAAAGGTCACACGGTCTCTCCCCTAGTGACCTCCACTAGTACTGGGGTGTCAGCGATGCTGGGGTGCCAATTTCACAAGACAGCCTCAGACAGCTATTTATTTGGGGCTGTGGACGATGGGGAGGAGTGTGTATGTGTGTGTGTGTGTGTGTGTGTGTGTGAGAGAGAGAGAGAGAGAGAGAGAGAGACAGAGAGAGAGAGAGAGAGAGAGAGAGAGAGAGAGAGAGAGAGAGAGAGAGTGGAAAAAAAAGAAGAGGGGAAATAAAATGGCACAATATAAAAACCCACCACAAAATCGGCAAAGATGTGGGGTGTCACACCTGCTGCTCGTTGGACATGGCGCTGCAGAAGGGCGGCTGCCGCAGCCTTCGGTAGACCTCTGTCCTGAAGGCTTCTGCTCCAGGGTCTGTTCCACTGGCGCTGAGGGTGACGAGAAGCACTGATGCATAGACCTTGGGGAAGGGCGTCACCCTCTGACTTGTCAATGCCTCCTTCCAAAAACTGTCCTAGAGGCAGGAAGTAAATGAGGCCATTCTGTAGCAAATGACCTGAGCAAAGCAGCTGTATCAAGTCAGCATCAAATTTGAATCACTCCATTTTGATGCTCAGAAACACAATTTCCGTACCAGCCCCGCACTGAAGCAGTGATAAGGAAACCAAAAAAATAAGTTACAAAAACCCATCTGGGGCGTCAAGCAGCACAGAGGCAGAAAGCTCACTTTTAACAATTGGCAGCCAAAATTTGAGAAACTTAGGACTGTGCATCTCTAGTTCTGCTTGTGGCTCACACTGTGTGCTGTTATCAGCATTATTTATGCTACTGCTATCATGAAAGCAATACCTACCCGCTGTACATAGGTCTAGAAGGACAGCAGTTTCTCCCCCCATTTCCCTGTTCTCCCTTCCACTCACTCTAGGAGGTACACAAATGTTCTAGACACACAGAGCGTGCACACACACACATTTTACATCCATGTGTCATAGAATGTTCATCTGCAGCCTGGGTTTTCCTATATCCAGAATATTTTGATGCGACAGGTTTCTGCTACACTTTAAAGCAACATTAATTTAATTTCATGGACATTGTACGGCCTATTCTAGCGCTATATTCTTTCTGCCTCTACAAACCAATTAGAATTTGATCATCAAAGTTTTGGGAGAAAGTAAGCAGAGGGTTGGAAAAGCTTCCCTGCCAATACCAAACCCCAGCCCATGGTCTCCTCTTCTCATGGGTCTAAAGCGGTGTTGAGAGGACAAATAGAGAGAACGGGGTAGACAGCAATGAAAAGGAAAGGTGGTAGAAAGTTCTGGAAAGTTTGGCTTTTGTTTTGAATTCTAGCTGAACAGCCATAGAAATCAGAGACCTTTGAAGGGTCTGAAATACTTGACAATAAAGATAAAAGAAATCTGGAACATCATTACATATATTCCTCCATATGTAAGGGAGGAATATTTCAGCTTCCTATAATTGTATAAAACAAACTCATTTTAGAAACATAGAACTAATGGGCAAGTTACACAGTGTGGCCATAGCTGAATATCGGGGGCTTTGTCTAGAAGCCTGCTGGAGTTGTATGGTAGGTAAACACTAACTCTCCCTCACACTGGTCATGTGGGCTTAGACAAGTTATTTCACTTCTCAGGGCATCAGTTTCCTCACCTTGAATGAGGAAAATTTAAGTATTTATCTGTGGGGTAGCATGAGCTAAAATGAGTTTTAATATACCAAGTGGTCCCAGTAGGGCCTGAACCCAGGGACTCACCATGAGGTGGAGCTGTTGGGGCCCAGGGCTCTAGCTCAGAATCCCCAGAAACCTGGTGTGGAAGACCAGCCATGCCACTAGGGAACTCTGAGATCTTGGTGAGTTGTCTTACTAACCTAAGTGCCAGGTTTTCCACCTGTCAGTTGGAATGCTAATAACATCTACCTAACACAGCTGTTGGAAATATCAAGTACAGTGAAGTGTGTACGGAATGTCTGGGACATGTGCCTCGTGGGACCCTGTGGCCTAGCCAGGGCAAGATGCATGGGACGGTGTAGTCTGTGCTGGTAGCCCGGACGTGGGACATTTAAAACATTCCTGTCATTACCGAAGAACCAAATTACCTAAGGATGGTCTCCCTGCCCAGTGCGTTGGTCTCTCCAGGCCTTGGTTAGGGCTCAGCAGGATATAGGAAGGTGGTAGAAGGCCAGGAAGTGAGAGTTACTGTGTCTGAGTCATTTGGGGAGGTCTCAGCTACCCAGTCTCAGCTGCCAGTACTTCCTCAGCCAGTACTTGCTTTTGTGGGGTGCAGAGGGCCAGGCTCTAGGGCCGGCTGGTATGTTCAAGGCCTAACTCAACCTGTCACTGAGTGTGCGAAAAAACTCAGATTAAGTTCTTTCAGCTCAGTCTGCCCTTATCTTAAGATGAGGACACAAGGGTGGCTGCCTCAGAGGTCAGAGAGAGTATTCAGGGAGTAATAACATCCTGGGCATAAAGGGGCCCCTACTCGTTACCTCTTACAACCTGCGCCTCTGATGGGTCCTACGGACCTACCTCCAACTGCTGCAAAATGATGAAGACAAATTCCCCCGAGTTGAGCCCCAGGTCCTCAGCAGCCTGCAGAATAACTTTTGCATCTTCTGAGCTGCAGATTAAGATGATAACTATAAGAGGAGAAAAGAGGGACAGGCAATTACATTCTAATGTACATGTGCATTTGCGTGTGCGTGCGCACGTGCACGCGCGCACATACACAAACACACACACACACACACACACACACACACACACACACACTGTAAAGTCTAACTGAAACATTTTCTTTCCTTGAGCAAGGATTGGGAAGAGGAACTCCTTAACGAGTCCCAGTATTATCATTCTCGAGCCACACCAGCACACTATAAACTGGCAGCTTTTGGGGCCTCCCTGGTAGCGCAAGGGGTTAAGTCTCAGCACTGTGAAGCTATCAGCAGCCACTGCAGCATGAGTTCAATCCCCAGCCAGGGAGATTCTCACATGGCGCAGCAGACTGCTCCTGCCTTGTCTGCTGCTCCCCTCAGCAGTGTATTTCAGTGGATTTGCCTGTTCTGCTCCCCGCTCTGTCTCTGGCGACTCCTCTCACCCCCCTTCCACACACACACCTCTGGCCTACACCCCAGCTATTATATGCATAAATAAATAAATCTTTAAAAAATAAAAGAACTGGCAGCTTTTGCTCTATGGATCCAAAATCTTCACTGCAGCTCTCTCCCAAAGTTCAAGAGGGAATAAAATATTTGAGTCCACTTCTGTGCTCTAGTTTCTCCGTTTAATTGACTTAGAACAAAAGATCTGGCTTGTGACTCAATGGCCACTCACCAGTTAGGAGGAGACATGGAGGATCTAGAAGTGGGGGCACTCGGATGCCCCAAGTTGGGATGGGGAGGAAAAGAGTTGGCCCTGTTGCTTTTCTCCCATCCAAACACTTCAGCATCATTTTGAGGACACACAAGTGAGGTGGTGATTTACTTTCAAAAGAAGGCAATGCCATCTAGCTGAGCTCCCACCCACGAGCCAGTCGCTGCCCTAGGGACAGGACACAGCAGTGGGCAAGGCAGAGGGCCCTGTCCGCCCCCAGCTGACTGCCAGAGAACAGACAAGCCAAGAGCTTATAGACATCATTAAAGACTCTGATGGGGTGGGGTGTAATGCTAGTGGGAGGGGGTACGAGTCCCCGCTGAGTAATCAGAGAAGGGTCCTGGGAAACTGGCTCTGGGTTGAATCTCAAAGGATGAGAAGAAAAGAGTGTATGGTAGGGTGGGGTGGGGCTTGGGGGGTGGGGGGCTTGAGGGCATTGCTCCAGGTCATAGGCTCAGCAAGTCCCAAAGTCCCAGGACCAGAAAGATTAGTTTATTTGAGGAACAAAAAGGAGTCAATTGCTCGGTCATGAAAATGGAGGCTTATAATAAACTCCACAACAAAAATGAGTGTAATCAGATGCTGATCAATTATTATGCCCAGGCACAATATTAAGTACTTTACAGACATGACCGAATTAATCTTCAGGTATGTAGAATGATTGTCTCCAGGTTTTATAGATCTTGAGGCACAGAGAGGTTAAGGTACTGGCCCAGGATCACACAGCTAAATGTGTCAGAGACTATTTTCAAACCTGGGTCTGTCTTTCTCCATTGCTCTGAGCAGTACAAGTCTACAACCCAGTCTACCTGGAAGATGCATCCAGAGTTTATTCTGTTCATCATAACATAGTATCTGGGAATTCACTTTGGACAAAAAATCTAGTTTTGTTGTTGGTTATGTTGAATAAAGAAGGAGACTGCTATTATATATCATTAATTTTGTATCCTGTTTCCCTCTGATTCTTACACCTAGAGACAAATAAAGTGTTCTTTGTTTTTCACAATCTTCGTTTTCCTGTTCGTCTATCCAAACATAAACAACAGGAGACTCTTTCCTACTTACCCCTCGCCGTGGATGACACGCTCCTAAGGCTCTCCTGAAGCAGGGCTGGCTCGTCGCTGGCCCATCTCACGCTGGCAGTGATGGTGAAATGGGATTTGAGTTCATTCTCTACAAAGCTCCACAACTCATCCACTCCATCCCAGGCAGAGGTCTGACCATGACTCCCAAACACCCCAATGTGTTTGCAGCCCAGGTACTGGAGACTTTTCTGGAGAGCCTCGCCCATTCTCCGCATGCGTGGTACAAGCGTCACGTAGGTGTCATACAGGAAGTCATTCTCCAGCTTTGCTGTTTGTCCAACAAAGTCAAACACAGGGATGTTCCACTCAGAGGCCAGCAAACCAATAACCTGGAGAATAACCAAAAGGATGTGTTTCTGTAAAGCAGTTTATGCTATACTTAAACCTCATTATATAAGGGATCTACATAATCTTTGGATTCAGTGACTTCCTGGGTCATCCTGGACACTCTTGGGATTTAACAATGTCTTGGATTCAACTTGTGGATGCAAGCCCAGAGAGCACAAGAATAACAACAGTGAGAATTTATTGAGTGCTTACTGTATACCAAGCACTCTACTAAGAGTTTATATATGTCACTTCAATTCTTACATCATTTCTATGAGGTAGATATTATCACTGTCCCATTTCATAGATGAAGACACAGAAGCACAGATATGTAAGTTAGAAGGCTAGCAAATCATGGCTCAGGATTGGAATTTAAACAATATGGTGCTAAAGCTCACACTCACAGCTACTACTCACTCTTTTACACTTTCTTATTTTTTCTCTTACTCATTTCTCCTTTCTTCCTCTAGAAGTCCATTAGTTACAGGAACTTTGGAGACCATGCTCTTGAAAGAGCTTATGATTTATTGCAAGAGCTATACATATAAACTAGTGTTATATAGTTAAATATGTCCTGCAATCTTTATAGGAAATAGATTTATAAAAGTTTAGAGAAGTATAAAATTACTTTTTATTTGGGAATTAGAAATATGGAGCGTGAACACAATAAGGCATTTGTGCTTGACTCTGAAGAATGAGTAGGCTTTAGACTGCTAGCTGTGTAAAATGGGGAATTTCAGGAGACATCAAGATTCAAATTCAAATGTGAACTTAATTCTGAAGCACCTGTAAAGGTAGTTGCATGATATTTTTGAAAGGGAAAATGTGATTTGCCTTCCTAGCCAATCTTTGCATCAAAACCTCCCAGAGTGTGAGACACTCAAGGACATTAGCTCAGCTAATCCCCTTAACTCAACAAATACAAGTCATTTATTTCTCTCATTTTCTTGTGCCAGTTTATTTTAACCTGTCCTATTCGTCTTCCCACTTACTTTTACCATCCCTGAATAATTTATTATAAGCACCAAGGGGATACAAATAAGTTGTACTTTTCTATTTAAACCCAAGTATCATTTTCTTCTCAATTTTTCTGAACCTGACAATACGAGAGTGAACAATAAAAGTCTATATACAATAGCACTAAGTCCAATCAACAAGTTTGCTAGCGCATATCAAGGTAAATGAACTAACAATGATTGATATAAAAGACTTTCTTTAAAGAGGCTGTAACTGTTCTAGTTACATGGTGTAATAACATCTCAAAGAAATGCTCCCTAAGAGCCACATTACCATTATTTATACTACTGTCATCTTTGTCAAGAGATTAATCAAATCCAGGACCTCCCTCGTGGCACAGGGGTTAAAGTCTCAGCACTATCAAGCTATCTCCACTCACTGCAGCATGAATTCCATCCCCGGCCAGGGAGCTGACCCACATGGCACAGCAGACCTCTCCTGTCTCACATGCTGTTCCCCTTAGCAGTGTATTTCAGTGGATCCACCTATTCTGCTCCCCATTCTGTCTCTGGTGAATCCTCTCACCCCCTGCACCTCTGGCCTGCACCCCAGTTCTTCTATGTAAAAAAATAAATCTAAAAAAAACCTCATCACTGTCTTAGGGGAAAAAAAGATTATTCAAATCCATACCATCATCTTTAAGACCACCCTTTGCAGTGAGAACTCAGTCTATAGTTTCTAGAAGGCTTTATACTCTACCTCTGCGGTTTCTGGGCATGCTGGTCCAAACAGGGCAGAAATCTGTTCTCTCTGGACCTGGTTGGTGAAAATAGCCAGAGACTCCTTGGCACTGCAGGCTGAGTTGGTGTAAGTGAACTCCCAGCTGTAGTTCCCCAGGTCTGCCAGCTCCCCGTTGATCTTGTCTAAGGCAACCTGGAGGCCTGCACCCAGCCTCTGCACACTAAATGGATGGGAGATGTTCCAGGGGGCCTGCAGGCCCACAGTGAGCTTAGCAGCCTCAAGCCAAGTCACCAGCACACTGACAAAGAGGGTCAGAAGGAGTGTTGGGGGTGCAGCATGAGAGGCAACCCCCAAATATAGCTCAGATGCTAGTGGGGCCTCAGTACCTATCCTCAGATCCATGGATGGGGTCAGGCTCCTGCATCACTCCGGGACTCTGAAAGGCTCAGCCTCCCGACCACTCACGCTGGACCTTAAATGAGAGCGCAGGGCTCCCTGCGGACCATAGCTTGCTGTGTACTCAGTGCAGTTAATTAACCACAACCTCCCCTTTCTGAGTCAGGCTAACACACCTGGAAGTGCAGGCTTGCAGGTAAAGGCCAGGGCAAGGATGATGTGGGCCATGGGATCATGTGCGTTGATTGACTTAGAGATCGTCACAGGGTATCCCCCAAGGAAGCCCATATAGACTATATGGACGTGTTCCATTTTTGCTCTTTTTAAAAGCACACAAAGTTGCATAGTGAAGATTACATACGACAAACCACTGCAAGTGGCTCTCCCTGAGCGAAGGGAACTGTGGGCACGGAAAGGGGCTTCTTCTCTTCCTGTAGCTTCATTTTTCTACTTTTGTCTTAATATCTTTGCACTTATAGGAAAAAAGTGAATGCTTTAACTAAAAATAAGCCCTATAAGCCGTTATTTTTGGAGTGAAAGCATGGGGCAGGGTGTGAAATAGTGTTGTCTGAGGGGCCTCAAATTTCTAGGCACCTGACTCGCCTCTGAGGGCTCCAGTGATTGCTGAGCCCAGCACGTCCCTTTCTCCATTGCTCTGGGGTCGGAGAGGCCGTGGTCCAGGTACTGCTGCCACAGTTAGTTGCTGGCCCTTTCTTTTTGCTGAGGTCCTTGATTGACAGGAGCAGAAAGGCCTGAGGTTAAAACCAGCTGAGGGGGATTTGTAAGGACTGTGTTAGCTGGAGGGCACACCATTCTCCATTTCTGCTCCTCCAACCCTCCTCCCTTCTGGGACAGCATTCTGCCTACAAGTGGCAGGTTAGTTAAGGGGGTCAGGCCACATTGTCTCATCTGGTGTTGCTTTGGAACAGAAGCCGTCTGGTCAGGCTAGCAGGGACAGAGCTTGATTCTCTATGTCCACCTCATGCCGAGTTGTGCAGTTATCGTACTCACAGCCGCCGCTGCTGGTGCTTTTCACCCTGGTAACCGCCACGAGAGTTCTTGTCTCGAGAAGCCGTAAAAAGGAATTCACAGACTTTTGAATAAGCAGAGAGAAGCAAATCTTGTTTAAGAAAGAAACAAGGGCCTCCCTGGTGGCGCAGCGGTTGAGCGCTGCGCTGTGGAGCTTTCGGCAGCGTGCGATGTGGGTTCGACGCCCAGCCAGGGAGAATCCCACATGGTGGGGCAGACCTCTCCTGCCTCGCCCGCTGCTCCCCTCAGCAGTGTATTTCAGATCTGCCTGTTCTGCTCCCCGCTCTGTCTCTGGTGAACCCTCTCGCCGCCCCCCCCACCCC
>PVIJ01018983.1:0-24820 GCA_004024925.1 Scalopus aquaticus
GAGGGACAATCAGTGGGGGGGGAGGGGGGGAGGAAGGAGCCGGAGGGAGGGAAGGGAAAGGGCACAAAATGGAATAGAAAAGAACACAAGGGACCATGGAGATGGATCACGGGTGAATTGGTGGTGGGCTACCCTAGGGGAATACAAAATGTAAAAGACATAAATAACAATAAAAATATATATTTAAAAAAAAAAAAAAGAAAAAAAAAATAAATGCCAGAGGGCAGAAAAGTGGCCTTCTTCTTGTGCTATTCTTCCCATATGGATCACTAACTCCTCCTAGTGCACGACTCAAATGTCCCAGGAAAGACTTCTCTGGCCCTCACTAGGCACTGCCTGGCAGAGTCAGGCGAATGAGGTCTGCGTTCAGGGAGGTTTGAAGCTGTCCTCCCGAAATTATGTGGTTTCAAAAATGACTGACAAATAAAAAAGTAATTAAAAAACCTCTATATCTCTTGAAAGTGGCAAGACAAAAATTTAAAACCATAACACGATATAGAACATATCTACAGTAGCTCTTAAGTTCTTCCTTTGGTTTATTTCTACATCTGATGCATTTTGTTCTTTAATAAACCCACTTGCCAATTTTCCTTTTTTCTTTTTGCTTTCCTTCTTTCCCCCTCCCTGGTTCATCTAAGGTTCATTACCCAACAAGCTCTTAGCATGGACATGTTGCTTCAGACTGTTTTTCTTAGAACGGGGCTGATAAAATTGGCGGGTAGAACTGGTGAGTGGGTTGTGATGATGAACTCTGCTTTGCTGCGGTTGAGGTCCTCATCAAAGGTCTCTGCTATTTGACCTTGGCCTCTGCACTGATCTATGTGCCTTTTCCTTACCTTCCTGTGTCTGCTGAGCTATGGGCCTGTGGTGCTCTGAGCAATGCAGAGAGCTCTCGGATGCACTTTGAAGGAATAGTAAAGAAAATCACACCAATCTCACCATTTAGCGCGTGTCCTTGGCCCTTGCAGACAAGCTCCCTCCACACACAGGCACAGGCGGGAGCCTTCCTACCACTCCTTGTTGCCTGTGAATTATTGACTATTAATGAGAACTCTACCTTCGTCTTTTACAGAGCATATCGGATCATTGCTTTTGATCCCCTTTTCTCTCAAAGGGTGTTTAAAACAGAGATCAATATACAGCCTGAATGTGGCGTGCCTTGGGAAAGGAGAGTGGTGGACTCAAAATCAGCCTGCTTTTCATTAAATGAACCCTCACTGCAGGGAATTAGGCAATCTTATTTTATAGACCTTTTGTTTTCTTTCTTTTAAGGGACAGAGAACTTTAGTAGTTTATCAAATTATGGGAGACCTAACATGCATTTAAAATTGTGTTTTTGGAGCACTTCATTTCAACAGGTATTGATGAATGGCTTTTATATGGCCCGGATCATTATACCTTTAAACTGAGGAGGATAGAAATGAAATCTAGGATGTGAAACTTACTCTCAACTGAGTTAGAATAGGAGAACTGGGGGAAGACCCGGGGACGTCTGTGAAGCAATCAAGTAACATGCGACTAAGCATAGAAAACAAGTGCAGTAAGAAAGACACACTATTATTTTAACAAATGCAGGAACTTTGAGTAACTGGGCAGTCTCATGGAAGGGGTCTCTGAGGGCTGTGGATCATGATTGGCTTCCTGGATAACCAACAAAAGTATACAAACTTTATTCAAAGGGAAGGAGGAGTCTTATAAAATGAATTAGAATAATGGAAAATCCATTCGTAATATTGCTAGTGTGTAATTAAGGGGTACCCAGAAACCCCCAAAAGTGTACACTCTAAAGGGGTCAGGCCATCCATGTGCATAAAGACAGGATACTCTTTGTGTGAAAAAACTTAAATAGAATAAATGTGTGTAGAGATAGAGAAGAGTAGAAAGAATATTAGTGCCCCAATAAAACACGACAGATAACTCATCCCCTCATGGGCAAATGCCCAGCTAAACAGGCTTAGCCCCACGCGGGGGGCACTGTGGGATGAAAGGAGCAATGTCTAAGTACAAATCAAGATGAGAGCTGTCATTTTCATCCTTCCCAAGGCTCCCACCCTCAGGTCTCTTTCAAGATTCCCTAAATGCTTCTCCTCCAGGTGTCTTCTCCGAGTCCCCTAGTCCCTGGTGCAAGTTCAAAGCCAAAAGCAAGCACTCCTCTCTGTGTGCCCCCTCCCCAGGCCATTCCTCTTGTAGGGCTTCACCTTATCACTCCGTTCTACCCTCTAACTAGTCCAAGGTGGTTGTGTGTAAATGGGGGTGAGCAACATGGTACCTCCACCCCGTATGGAGATGGCTCCGTTATAATATTTTTGTTTACATTGTATTTTTGCAAATGATAACATGAATATATCAAATAGTCAGATAGTAGTTTAAGCAAATAGAAAGTTATTTATGAGATAATAAGAGGTGCTTTCCTCTGCTCACCATCTCAACATTGGTCTTTCTGCTCAGCTATATGTTTTTTCTTTAAAGGTTTATTTATTTATGCATGCAAGAGCTGAGGTGTAGGCCAGAGGTGTGGGGTGGTGAGAGGATTCACCAGAGACAGAGCGGGGAGCAGAACAGGCGGATTGACTGAGCAGGAGAGGTCTGTTGTGCAGTGTGGGAATCTCCCAGGCTGGGGATCAAACTCGTGCTGCATTGTCTGCAGACAGCTTCATAGGCTGAGACTTAACCTGTTGCATCATCAGGGAGGCCCACAACTATATGTTTTCAATCCCTTTATGCTTGCCCAACTCTCTCAAGATGGGTGCTATAACTCCAGCCTAATGTTTCAAATGGTATGGGTGTTGTGAGGCACTGCCTAGCACCCCATTCAGGTGTAGAGGACTAGAGTGCCTCCGGTTTAAGGCCCGCAGCTGCCATCACCCTTCAGGAACTACCTCTGAGCAGTAATCACCTAATGACTGATTGACATAGAGCAATACAGCTGCTCCTCCTCTCCTCGTCCTGTCCTTCTGCAAATTTTTACCTTATGAGAACACCTATCTCTGCATGCTATTCTCTATATTAGAGTTGACTGCTGAATCACCTAAGCTTTGAAACATGTTGAGTAGAGATAATCAGGATATAATAAGGAAGAAGGGTACCCTTATCAGGAAGGTCACATTTATCTCCAATACCCAGGAGAACTGTGGTTTGTTCTAACTGACAGAACTGTATTTCATCGCCACCCGCAGATATCAGTGAGACTGAGGGATACACTTTTGGGTGGATACATTGCTTTTCCAAACAGAACATGAGATTAGTTTACTTTACAAAAAAATCTCAGGAAACATCTGCTCAGAACTGAGTCATAATAATAATTACCCTTAACCGTAGGGAGGCTGGAAAAAGTCCTTTTTATCTGGGCACATAATCTTGAGAAATAAAAGGTAGGATTCTATTATTGAGAAAGACATAAGAATTAAGATTGGATGAGCCAGTAGTAGACCAGCAACTGTCACGCATTAAAATAATAATGTTGATAACTAATACTTACGGAGTTCTTACTATGTCTCAATTATTACGCTTTACAAATTTGTTTATACCAGATCATTTAATTTTTTAATAGCTGTAACTAAACCCATGAAATCTGTGGGGCTTACAAATCATTGCTTTCTTATGGATATCGATGTACCTCTTAAACAATATTTTCTTTCTGATAGGAATTGATCAATTTACAGAGCTGTAAGGGCTTTCTCTCCTATTATTCTTACAGTCTGTGAGACACAGGTATTATTAGTAACCTCAATGAACAAATGAGTAAGGTGAGGCTTAGAGAAATTAAGTTACCTCCTAGAGGCCAGTCAATTGCCAAGATACAAAACTAGACTTGACCCGCATCTGTTTAACCCTTTAGCATACTCTTTTCGGCACTTTGCCCTTCATTTCTTCTGCTGTGGTAAAAGGATTTCAACTTTAGACTAAAAAGTATTTTATAAGTGACTCAGCAACATGTGCACTTAATGTAGGCTAGTACTTATGTTTGATGGTGGACATAGAACTAAAAATGAATCTGTTATCCTTGAAGAGTACATTCAAGTGGGAATAAACAGAAATGTAAATGCCAAGTAAGATACAAGGTGATTGTTGCTATAATAGCAGTAGATAAAAGTTTATGGGGAAGGGAGGAACAATTAAGTCTACCTAAGAGGTAACTATAGAGCCTAAAATACAGTAATTTTAGGGCATTAATAGGAATGATGTCTTGAGTGCCCTTCAACAATGAGATGTGTGCTTTCTGTGTTCTGATGAATATTCACTTCGGGTAAAGTGAGGAAGTGCTAACATGAGCAGAATTCCTAAGTCACTATGGTTACCTAATAAATGACAAGATGTATTTTGCTCATGGGTCTGCAATTTTGGTAGGCCTCAGCATGGAGAGTTTGTCTCTGCTCCACTCTGTATCAGTCTCGGTGAATCCAAGGCTGGAAGTTAAACTCATCAGAAGCAATCTCCTCCACACATTTTGTGATGATGCTGGTTCTCGACTGAAAATTCAACTAGGATTATCAGTATCTAGACCCAGGGTTTCCAAAGAGAAGAGTGGCTGGGTTCCAAAGGAAGACAGAGCTGGGAGCAGAACAAGTGGATTGACTGAGCAGGAGAGGTCTGCTGTGCCATGTGGGGATTCTCCCTGGCTGGTGATCGAACTCATGCTGCAGTATCTGCAGATAGCTTCATAGGCTGAGACTTAACCCATTGCACCACCAGAGAGGCCCTCAACTATATGTTGGGAGAGAGAGAGAAAGTGAGGGAGAGGGAAAGGGAGAGGGAGAGAGAGAGGGAAAGGGAGAGAGAGAGGGAGAACAAAAACCACAAGCCACAAATATGGGACAAATAATCTCTATGATTTTTATGAGCAGCCTCAAAAATCAAATTCTGTCACATTCACCTTTCTCTTCTGATCGGAGTCTACTACTACTATTTCAGGCTCTTAGTAGTGGGACAGCTTCCATTCAATGTTGGAAGAACATGTGGATAGACACAACCATCTCTGGACACTATAGTCTGCCACATTCTGTGTTCTGCCCAGAACTCTTCATTTCCTTGTCCATGCAAAACACACTTGTCATCTCCCTCAGTATTCCCAAGATGCTTCCCTTTTGGTATTAGTCTAAGATACTATTTTCTCGAATAGGTTAAGATGAAGAGCCTTCTCAGGTGTTATTCCCACAACTACTTGGATACAGCTGTTTATCTTCTATACCTAAGAACTAGAGAGAATTGACCACCCATCCAACGTGTCCAGTATAAAGTGGTGAAACATCCGTGGGTAACAGCTATAGAAACTCCCATTCAAAAAGAGGGAAATGATAGAACAATAGGAGTGTCCCATAGCGATTCTGAAATCTCCCTGGGACATGGTGGTAGTTCTGTGATTAACAGACAATCCTGTAACATAGAAAGAAACGTCCATGATTCTTGCTTTCTTGTAGGCTCTTGATTTCTCATAACGAGTGATTCTTTCCATCAAAAATGCCTGGCACGGATTTAAAATTTTCTCATATTCCTCCCTTTCTATATTAGTTTTATCACTCCTAAGCATCTTTTCATTTTGTGCTGTCTCTTACTTTCAGTCCATTCCTGCTAGTGTTCTCATTAGAAACCTCTGAATTGCTTGTGAATTGCATTGGGCACACTCCATTAACAAGAAGCCATCCCCACAAATCTCATCATGGGCAGCCCCTTTCTAATCTGAGCTTCCTCTGAGACTGTGGGAACACAGCTCTCTGATCCATAGAAGTCCTATTGTTTAGTGGAGAATATCAACAAGGAAGGCGTTCCACTTCCTACTTATTTTAGGTAACCCCTTAAATCCCACTGAGGCCCTAATAAAGGGTTTCATAATTACATCCTCAGCTTCGTCTTTGCATTTTATTTCCCACCAGAGTCTTGGTTTGTATCTTTGTCCGGAAGTGACCGTTTAGCTTTCATAGTGTGTGCCCTTGGGAGAAATAGTTTTATTATTGATGAACTCAGTTCCTCCTTTCTTATGTTGTTTTTTTTTTTCCTGTAGCTTATCTCTTTCCTCAAGCATTTTACGATAAACAATGGAGGAAGCCAGGTAGTATCTGCAACAGTCTGCCTGGAAACCTCCTTAACTGGACCACCTAGTTCATTAGGTGCATCTTCTTCCATTTTATTCTTTGCCAAGGTCACCCAAAACTTTCCTGTTTCCATGATATGAACTGGCCCTAGAAGGCACATTGCACATCTACTGATTTCTACCACATCTACTGATCAGAGCAATAAGAAGCCCTTGAATGAACTTAAGGGAAGGGAACATCTTTCCTGGCTTTCATTGGAAGAGTTCAAGTTTCAACCGCACTGTAGGAAGAGCATGTGGGAAAACATCCAATCACATCCTTTGACAATATAAACTGATACAAAGTGATCATATGAATGCAGTGGTATTATTGGAAAGGCTGTATATTATGAACTAAGTGCAATATATTTGAAATCAGAGATTGGATTCTTCTCCTGACTGTCTATGACCTGTGTGATGTTGATCAAATGAAATGTCCATGTCTTTGCTTCTTCATTAGAGAAATGTCTAATTTTGTTAAAGTGAACATATCTTACTGCATTTCCTACCTCCTCATCTCCTCCCCACCTTTAGGTTATTACTCCCTGCTTTCAGTGGTAACTATCCCCCAACTCTAAATGGTCTTGAGAAGGCTGTTAATTGCTGTAATGGCAGGACACTCAATCTGGCTAAGCCACTAAGAATCATACTCTGGAGAATTTGAGCCTTAGGTTCCAGATGGACTGAAGGGAGATATTTCAGTAACAGGAAGGATACACAAGAGACTGGCAGTAAATCCTTGACTGATGACCTGACTTCTGAAACACTTGGTCACCCAACTCTGCACTCCATTCTGTGGGTTAACAAGTCATGTTTCCATGAGTGCCTTTGGTGTTGAAATGAAACTGCATTCGTCTTAATTGCTAAGGGAAGATGAAAGAAGACAACAAATCCCAACTCATGGTGTTTTCTTAAGAAAACAGTGAATAAATGTATGTAAAGTGCCTGGTACCATAAAGATTCGGTAGAAGGTAGTTTATTCTTAATGACAATAGTATCAAAATTGAATAGGACACATATACCTTCCAAGCTTTCCTGGTAGTCTTCTTTAGCAGCTGATTCAGCTGTGGTTGAGGGGAGGTCGTCTTCTAGCCCTTGTGGTTTCATCTCTCCATTTGCTCATTGTTCAGTGAAGCACCCTCTAATGACCTTGAACCTGAAGGTCACATGGGTGCTACTTCCTGACCACATCCATTGCTTGAATCCCAGGTCTGTGTCACTCAATCTAGCTGCTTTCTTTTTCTCTAGAAGATGTTCTACATGTGAGGTAACCTTGGTTACAGTAATTCAGCTTCCTTTCCAACAGGTGACGTAGTTGAGGCTGCCTTCCCCCTGGGTTCTCCACTAGCAACTAACACTCTGTCTCCTCAAGGGGATATTACAATTCTGCAGAAATCAGGGGCTTGGGAAGACGTGGTATCACCGGGTGTTCCCATGACATCCTCACATCTAATACAGCGGAGGTGGTTTCTAACAGTCCAGACATGATCTCGCCCACTAGGAGATCCTGGGGATGTGGTTTTATAGGTCATGTGAGTGTGATGCACTATAATCCTAAAGACCTTTTGTTGGCATTTTTGTTAGGAAAACAGCACTGTTATGATCAACATATGTTGCCAAGGGATCAGCAATAAAATAACATTTCTCTGGGAAGTGGCAGAGCTTTCAGGCTAATTAAGAGGGGCCCAATGTGTGCTACTAAAATAGAGTGTCCTCGTGTGAATGTGAAATCCTGTGAAGTGATGTAACCTCTCTCTATGCCTGGTTGACACAAATGTTACGGGAGGGTAACAGCTCAGTGAGAGCATGCCTGGAAAGTGATCAGCCTACTGAAGGGAAAGAAAAAGTCAGCTGCTTTTGAATCTTAGCTTCAGATGTGCACCCCTGAGAAAACGTGTCTGGACCTCAGGGTCTTTGACAGTCAAACGCAGATTATAATGTCTTCCTTGCTGAGCTATCATTCACATAAATTTGCCAATCTCCTGGTTGGATTTCATGATAGATATTTAATCAAAAGTTAGGAGCAGTTCAGTTGGAGCCATCCAGGAGTTCATGCTACTTCTTTGTAGGATCTTATGTAAGCACCTTCAGGCCACGTGTTGTCATCTACAGAACGAGGACCCTGGATTGTATTAACTGTATTATTCCTGCTGAGTTGGATGTTCTAGAACTATATTCAAAAGCAATGCTGTGATTTTAAACTATTGGGGGAAGGGGAAGGAGAGAAAGATTATATCAAAACATAACCTACCAGGGAGGTGACAGGTACCAGGTACATGGTTGAGGTTTCATGGAAATAGAGAAGGAAGAACACCTGCCCGTCCTGCAGGATGTCATTCTTCCTGGAAGGTGTGGCCCCTGAAGGAGGCATAAACCTTGGGCAAAAAAGAAATTTGTGCATGTTGGGTGTGGAAATGGGGAGCAAATCTGTTCTATCTTGACCAAAAGTTAGAAAGTGAGAAATAACATAACTTATGGAAAAGTAACCCCTCCTGGGTAAATGTGAACAGGAAAGGACCATGCCTGCAAATGTTGGCAGGACCAGGTCTTGGCAAGCTTGGCTTATCGAGGAGGGACGCTTCTGCACTCCCTCCATGTTGGATGGGGTCTTTGCTAGCCACAAGGCATCTTCCAAGCAACAAGTTGCTGTGCTTAAGATCACAGGCTTTGATGCTGCAATCTCTAGGTATAAGCACACGGGCAATTACAATCTTGGAACACTCTGCATTTAACACTTCCCCGTGGATGATCCTTGCCTTCACAGTGGAGAACATACACACACCCTTTCTGGTTATTAGACTCGGCCAATCAGTCTTGACCCTAAGAGATTCCATTTGGCAGTTAGTTTCAGGAGAGAACAGGCAGAGCATGCACCATTCACATTCTGTCCTGGGAGATGGCAGCCACAGTAGGGCTCCATAGTTATTTGCAGGAGGAGCACTTCATTATCACAGCATGAGTGGTGTTCTGTGTGATTCTGAAAGTTGCTCATGGAAGTTCAGTTGAGTGTCTATTCCTAAGCATCTTCCCAAATCCCCGTATTACTGATTCCATGGATTAGATTTCTTCCTTTCGAATAATCTTGAATGGATTCTAGTGTTTGCAATCAAGATCTCCGGAAGATGCTGTGGCTTAATCCTGCACCCAGCTCCCTTATACATAGACAGGGAATTTCAAGTGCACCTGTCCTTAGAATAATTTAAGAAATGAGCAAGTGAACTCTTAAGTTTGAAGCATACCAAATTGTCTTGCACTGTAACTTAGGTGAATGGGGGTGAAAGTAACTGATTTATTTTGTTTATAAATGGTCTGATATTTATTTCAAATTCTAAACACTAAATGGATAATCTCATCTGAATATTGAAATGGTCCATTTAGCAAGCAGACTTTTCATTTGACTCAGATCACTCCCTGTTTTCATTAACCATATCCTCCTCTGGTTTGTCTCCCTAAGAGGGTACATGAGTTGAGAGGGTGAGTGCCTATGTAGACTTGACCTTCTGTGGAATAAGTACCTGGTCTGACTCTTGCTTGTTTTCCATCAACATCTCATATCCTTTGAATACCTTACTTATAAAGATTAGCAGAAAGTTAGGTAAGAATAGGGACTAGAGATAGTCTGCTTTGATTAGCGGGAACTATGGAGCACCCCCCAACAATAGCCCCTGATCACGTCACCCTCCTTGCACCAGACATTAATGCATCCCCGATAACGCACCCCGCTGCGTGTACATTCCTCTACGCGCTCACCCGTCTTCTATGAACCTGATTCTGAATCGACATGAGATTGTCCGTACATCAGGGCTGCAGTTTTTAGGTGTAAGACCCTCTAGGCTTGTCTCTTGGCTTTTCCTTGTAATAATTTCCACATTAACATTCCTCCTTAGAGAGACATTCCCTAGTCCTCCCCACAACACACTTAATCACTCTTTGCTCTTCAATGTCATTTTATTTCCCCCATATTTACCATTTTAAAAAAAACATCTTGATGGTTTCATTGTTCATTCCTCTACATGGAAAAGTTCAGATAATTATATTAGATCTGTCTAACTTTTATATTCCGAGAAAGTAGCTTACTGTTTGACCTAGCTGGGCATATATGAATAAACGGTGAATTAATGGATCAATATATTTGAATCAGGAAAGTCTTTCCATCTATATGATAGCCAGACACTTGGAAGAAATGTTAGAAGTTCCTAACTTAGACAATGGATTAGCCTCCATTTTGACCAGTTTACTCAAATCTTGTATAGATTTATTTTTGACATTTTCTGCTTTTTTCCAAATATCCTCTCCATTATAAACCCTATTAAATACCAGACTTCCTAGTGAGATGTTACCGTAATTTTACAGTCAGGTCCCTCATCTCCCCAATATCGACTTCCCTGAGTAGTATGTGTCATCTGGAGAGCAGCTGGAAGAAGGGAGATGGCGAGATCAGATGGAATTCTATTCAAAGTTTCTGTCATTCCAGATGTCAAATAGCTGTCTCTTTGTTTACATGAATCTAAACAGCAAGTGTGTGATGAGGTTTTAGGGAAGACTCCCAGACATGGAGAAACAGGATATCAAAATGACAAAACAGGTGGTAGACTAATGTGAAGAAAAAATAAAGGCAAAACATCGTATCACTAAATAAATTCTTGGCAATCTGTTAAGTAATTAATTCTAGGGAATGAAAAAAAAAAATAAACAGGGAACTCCCAAGCATTAGATGTTTTTCAGTGAAAAATTTTTGTCTAAGTTATATCACTTGAGTAACTACAGGTATAGCAAAGGTTGAATGTATTTTTAAAGTGTTTAAATGCCGACAACAATAACTCAGAAGCTGTAGAGTTACAGCTGTGTGGCTGTAGATATATGTCTCCACATCAGGCTGGTGAGGATTTCTGGGCTCTGAAGAGCAACAGAGATACTTGGATTCTCTCTTCTCTTTCCTTCTTGATTTCTTTTATTCTTTCTCTCTTGATTTCTTTCTCTTCTTTTTCTCCCTCCCTTCTTTTCCTTTTTCCTTTTTTTTATCCCTTTCTTTCTTATTAAGAAAACTAGATTATTTTGGGGGGGCTGCTAAGCTGCCTCTGCCTTGTTGCCATTTAAGCACATCCAACAAAATCACCAGATGTCAGAAATACCACATTGAAGACAGATGAAGGAGAGTGTATTGTCATCTGGCCAGCAGCAATGAATTCCTTTCTTAGATTGAATAGAGCCTGTCACTTACCTGCTATATTCATAGAACTGCATTGTTTCAGATGATGAGTAAGCTTTTCATCAGCACTTTTGGAAGTGAGAAGAAACCAAGCATTTACAGAATGGTTTGAAAGTGACAAAGAATTTTCTTCCCTGTTTCCTTCCCCTGTGTTGACCTCATTAGAACTAGAATCAGCAAAATGAAGTAGGAATTCACTGGACTGTGAAGAAAGGGGGCTTATTTTTCTTTTGCTTTGTGACCTTGGATAAGTTAGCAAACTTCTTGAGTCTCAGTTTCCTGATTTGTAACATGAGTGAGAATTTGAACCATGGCCATCTAGGACAATATCTTGCACTTATCAATTTGCAATAAGCTGATTTCTATAATCTCAGATTTGATTATTATTTTTGAACTTCTCCATTTAAGAGCCTTCTAATTTTGAGTAAATTACTGATTGTGCCTCACTTTATTCATCTGTAAAATAGAAACTATCATCGTTCTTTCCTCAAGGCCATGTGGAACAATTTAATGAGGTGATACTTTTATATTAGTCAGGACAGCCTGGCTTATGCTTGATTAACAACCTAACTTCCAAACCTCAGTGGCTTAAGAATACAAAGGTTTTTGTTTGTTTGCTTGCTTTGCTTTCCACTATGCCTCGTACCCATAACAGTTTATAGGATTTCTGCTCCATACAGTGACTCAGGGACTTGGGAGAATGGAGCCTCTCACAGTTGAAGAGTCAACCACCACATTAGGGAGATGGATTCAATGGAAAGCTGTGTGTTTTCCTTACCTAATCAGAAGTGGACCCAGATCCCAGTCATCGGTCAGGCGAGTCCAGGGCTTTGCCTAACTCTAGGGGAGCTAAAATCAATGCAGAACAACTAAGATACTGGGTGATGAGCTGCTACTCTTTCTACCTCAGAAATGAATGTCTTCCATAAAATTCCCGACAGATAGTAACACTCAACAAATAGTCACTATTGCCATGATCAGCCTGATCATAATCAAAGATCAAAGCATTAGCAGAATTATTTCCCCTATTTTGGGACACTTCAGAACTGATGCTGCCATTTGAAAGAGTTCAGTGTGGTGATTCTTTAAGAGATACAGGAATATGTGGAGATTAATGGTGGTAGAGCAGGGGGGCTTTTTGAACCCCAACATACAGTACATTAATTATTCCTTGATCACGGAACAATTTGGACTAATTATTTATTATTGCCTCCCCCATAAATAATTAAAAGGTGGGTGTTGTCAAAGGAACACCTCGCTCATCTCATTGCCTGATAAAATATAAATCATCTATACCCATTTATGCTCCATCAGCTCACTTACAAGATATTGCCCTTTATTATGACAGATTTTATGATATTTTGTGATGATCAGCCATGGGGAGAAAAAGGTTTAATGCACTGACATCTAATTTTATTATCTCTGGTACCTATTCACTTTTTAGCATTTCTTGACTTTGTGCCAGTTTAAGCATGATGCTTTAAAAACTAGGTGATGACAGGGTCGGGAATTAAACCTTTAAATCAGAACAGGATTGGAAAGACAAATCACGGAGACTTCAGTCATTTAGCATCCCTCCCAGCATGATAATAAGTGGTACTCACAAAATAAAAAAGATGGCACACATGCTGTGCTCCATAATATGGTTGGCGTTAGGTGCCATTTCAGAGTCAGGTGATGAGTTATTAGCATTTGGCCCCAGATCAGGGAAGAGAACGGATATGTATTGGGGCCTTATTCTATCTAAAACACCATCCTGGTGCTTCACTTTTATTATCTTTATCCTCAAGAGATAGTACAAGGGAGCTACAATTATCCACAAGTTAAAATGTGCATAAAAAGTGGAAGAAAATATGGACAATTTTAACTTGCGTCACATGACTGGCTCTCTTCAAATGCTATTTGCTTGAGTTTTGCATCTGCTCTTCTTTCTGGTTGGAATGGCCTTTGCCCAAGCCTTTTGCATGACTTGCTTCATTGGCTCAATACATTTCTTTTTTTTTTAAAGATTTATTTATTTATGCATACAAGCTGGGGTACAGGCCAGAGGCATGAGACAGCGAGAGGGATCACCAGAGACAGAGTGGGGAGCAGAACAGGCTGATCGTCAGAAATACAGCAGGCGAGGCAGGAGAGGTCGGCCTCGCTGTGTGGGAAATTCCCTGGCAGGGCATCAAACTCGCGTCGCCACTGCTGACAGCTCCACAGTGCAGGGAGACCCTCAATACATTTCTTTAGGTTGGAGCACAATCTCGATATGGAAAATTGCCTCCTCCAGCCATTCTCTCATACATCTTCCTGGGTTGGTTGGTGTTGTGTTTGTGTGCATCCACTAAGAAAGAACCTTGTTTGTATGCTTCTTGCTTATTAAGTATTTCTCTTTCCACTATGGTGCAAGTGTGTGAGGGCAGGAGTCTTGTATATCTTACTCACTTCTTTGTCTCCAGAGTTTAGAGGAATTGCTGGCAAGAGTAAATGCCTCGTAAGTACTATTTTCAAGGCAGTCAATATACTTTTTAACTAAAAGTACTGAAACTTTAACAAAAGAAGTCATTTGTTCCAGATCAGGAAAATGGCAAATTTGGATCTGGAATCCAAGTAATAGCTAACATACACAGGACTGAGAGGATGAAATTGCTTTTGTTCCACTCACCATTCTTAAAACAGTGTGTCAGATATATTAACTCGGTTAATCCACATTACAACCCAACTATTTTTTAATTCCAATTTGCAGTTGAGAAATTGAAGTAGGACTCATTTTCTTACCCAAAGTCACCCATCTCCTTGTCAGCTCTTTTTCTTTATACTGAATTTCTTCCTCAGGTGTTGTTTTTGAGCATCATACATTCTTTTGTTTGGCAAAACCTAAGGATGTTCTTTCTTCAAAACTTTTCCACCCAGGTAAGAGAGAAGGGACCAAGAATACACATTTTCTAATTATTTACAAAGCTTTCTTTCACCAACACCATGAATGGTAGTCTGTGTATCTATAGACACTCAGTACATGAGTGTGGTAGTGGTTCAAATAATATGAATTCATAGAAACGGGACATTTATTTCAGAATCATGGAAACTAGTTGATTGATATGTTGTTGATACAAGAATACATGTAGTTTTAGGGTATTATTTCATTTGACCTTTCCCAATTTTCTGATAGGTCAGTACTAGATCCATAGTCTCCAGGAAAGGAAACAAAAAACCCACAACAACTATGTGTCATTACACTTGTTACTTTTCACTTATTTGTGAGGGTTAGGAAATTTGGAAAGGAGTGAGACAGAACCAGATCTCCATCCAAGTATTGGTGCTTCCACTGAAGTTAGTACCTGTTGAACTTCCATTTACTCATCTCTAAAATGGATATGCTAACTGCACCTGCCTAATGGCAAAGGCTTATTAAAAGTCTTCATGTAAAATTCTTAATACAGTGTCAATATATAATGAAAAAAAAATCATTCCAGTCTTGAGGGGAGAAAATAAGTTTAGGCAAATGGTAGAATTTATTTTTACACCCCAAGGGACTCTCATATAAATAACATGTTTTGGGCAGGGGAGTAGGCTGTGGTAAAGGGGTCCTTGATATGGTCTTATCATGAGCCAACATATCTGATATTAACACAGATTATGATGAAATAGTGGGTAAAAAACTGCTAGCCAAAATCACTAATGCCTTTTAAACAAAAAAATCGTAAACGACCACATAGGTTTTGCCTCTGTCTTTGACTGTCAAGCAAATACACTTCCTTATTTGCCTGGTTCCTTTTCCCAACTCTGTCCCTGCAAGACAACACCAAGACCTCATCCTAACAGTTGCGCTCTGTACATGTTGGTTGATAATCAAATTGACCTGTCACCCAGGCATCTTTGATCACGTGAAAGATAGTTTTTACTTGACCATATTCCTGTTTAACTACCTTAAGCAAATTAATTAGCTTTATGGTTCCCCCGGTGCCATTAATTCATGGTCTATAAAGCCTCATACCTAATTGAACTTTTTAATATTGTATCTTTACTACCTGATATAAGTGTCTTTTAAATTATAAGAATTGCTATAGTTAATGCCATATTAAATAGCTACATATATATGGGAATATGAAAAATTTCTAAGAATGCAAAGTAATCAAAACCCAGATTAAAACAAAGATGGTTTTATATCTCTTTTATTATAACTTAAACATATCAAGAGGTTTGACTCTGTAGCAAGAAGTAGTATAAGGCTCTTATATTTGTTACTTGCAGGGAATACATGTTGTCTTAGGGAAGAATCTGATACCTGAGAGTTAATTGATAAACGTTCATTAACTGAAATTTATGATTAAAGGAATATGATCTTCAAAACCACAAAGAGATAGCACACCACCAGAAAGAAGTATGGCTGTAATAAAAAAGACAGATAATCACAAGTGTTGGTGAAGATGTTCAGAAATTGCCATCTTCACATAGAACCGATAGGTGTGTGAACAATCCCATTCCTAGGTATACACCCAAAAGAGGGAAGACTCATGTTAACAAACTTCCACACAAAAGTTCATAGCAGCAAATAATAGCCAAAAGTTAAAAAAAAAAAAAAGAACAATTCTCCATCGAATGATGAATGGATGACTAAAAGGTTGTCTAACCATGTAATAGAATATCATTTAGCCATGAAAAGCATGAAGTCCTGATAAATGCTTAACATAGATGAACTTTGAAAATACTAGAAGTAGGACCTCCCTGGTGGCACAACGTGTTAAGTGCAGCGCTGTGGAGCTGTGGGCAGCTGCAGTGCAAGTTCGATGCTCAGCTGGGGAGCTTCCTACATGGCACAGCAGACCTCTCCTGCCCTGCCCACTGCTCCCCTCAGCAGTATATTTCAGTTGATCTGCCTGTTCTGCTCCCCCCTGTTTCTGGTGAACCCTCTTACCCCCCCACACCTCTGGCCTGCATCCCAGCTTGTATGCCAAAATAAATAAATCTTTACCAAAAAACCCAAAATACTAGAAATGAAAGAAGCCAGTCACAAAGACCATATATGCTATGATTCCATGCATATGAAATGTCTAGAATAAATAAACTTTTAGACACAGAAGATAGATTAGGCATGGACTGAAAAAAAATGCTGTAAAATTAGGTAATGATGATGGTTACCCAAGTTTGTAAAAATACTAAAATCCATTTAATGGTGCACCTATGTGGGTGAAGTATATGATACCTGAGTTATATGTCAATAAATATGAACTAAATTAAAAAATAATTAAAAAGATGTTTGCAACTTAAGAAGGTGTGAGTGGAGTAACCTGGGTGTCAATATAGGGAATGAATGCACTCCACGGAGTTATGTAGCATGTGTTTAAAACCCATGAATTCATAAAGATACCTTAAAACGCTTGTTGACTGGATTTTAAAATATTAGGTAGACAACTATTTTTTTCTAAAAATGAATTAAGAGAAATCAAGTATTTAACCTGCTTGTTCTATTCAGAAAACATTTCAGAGTAATCCTGTCATTGATAAAGTAGTGTCCCTCTTTGTAGGAGAATCAATCAAAAAGAAAATATAACTATAACATTAGCATTTTGCATTACAGAATAATGGATATGGGAGATGGTCATCCAAGCCTACTATTATATTAAAAAGAGTAGCACTACTACTGGATGCCCCCAGATGCAATAGTAACTATATATTTTTGTTTCCACAAGAAATTGAACCTCTGAATAGAGCTATATTCAGTGACATCATAGAGAAGCAAACAGTAAAACACAGAGTGTGGGGATTCTATTGGGAAAATAAGGCAATTCCTTCTAGAAATTCATGGCAAAGGAGAAGATTTCTTGATTTAAAGAGAATTAAGGCCTTTTGGATTTTGATGAAAAAAGCAAACTGTAAATATACATTATCAGAAAAATTTCAAGACTGGTGATATTTTATGATCTTAAGGAATTAATGATAATTTTCAGTGTGATAATGATATTATGGTTATGTTTTTCATGAGACCTTACTTTTTAGAGATACATATGAAAGTATTTAAGGATAAAATTATCAGATGTCTGGGATATACTTTAAAAAATCAGCTAGTAGTAAGGTGGATTCCATGGGAGTACAGAGAATACAAGAAGGATCATGATTTGATAATTGTTGGAGGTGGTTGGTGCTACACAGCAGTTCATTATACCATTCTGTCTACTTTGAATACATTGGAAATTTTTCTTGATAAAAGCTGAAATTACATGCATTTAAAATATTCTTCATTATGTAAGAGTGCATGCAAGTGAAAGATATGCATTAAACACATTAGAAAATTGCCTATTTGAAGAACAGGTGAAACATTACAGAGCTGTATATGAATCAAAGGGAGTAGAATAAAATAAGAAGAGGACTGGAAGGGACTGATGATAACTGTGTAAAATGAAATCAGGAATGCAATTAATGCAGCCCACTCCACCCAGCATCCTAGAGGGGCAATGGGACAAGTCCATGCAAAGTTGTCTCTATAACCATGTCAGTCTTGTCTGCACTGAAGTAAACTTTTTTCACTTGGAAAGAAAGAGGAAGAGGAGTACCCAGGAAAAATGTGCCACCTGTGGGTGACGGTGTACTCCCCTGTGCTCAGAAAAAAAGAAGGAACACAACAAATGAATCTGTGTCTATGGGCAGGTGACTCTCTCTCCTTTTCCTAATAAACCTGTCCTTTTAAAATACACAATAAAGTAAAATAAGCAGTTGACACTGAGTAAGCAAGGGAGACTGGGGATTTCTATTCATATGACCTAATGAGCATAGTGAGTTAGTAAGCCATGTATTTTTTTAAGTGCTTGGTTCACATAAGTGATTCACATTTTGCCTCTGAATTAAACTCAGTCTGTTAGTGTGTGAATGAGGGACACCCAGGGAAGCCAAACTGTTAAGGGGTGCATGCTCTGAAAGGGATTTGGTCACTCACATGCACAGAGGCAAAGGAAGCAGACTCTTAGTGTGAAAGTTCCTTGATAGAATCAGTGTGCATAATGAGAAGGATATTCCCAATAATAGTTTCCCAATAAAATTCCCCAATTCCCCACCGCCTCATGGGTAAATGTCCGACTAAACATGATTGACCTGAAGCAGGGTTGCTGAGGCCTGGAAGCTTGTCAGAAGTCTAAGTTACCATCTAACAGGGAACCACAAAAAAGGAGTTAAGCACATCCCAAAGAGTCGGGATGGAAGGAGAGATTCAGGATTCAAAATAATCCACCTCTGCCAAGGACCAGGAACAATTTCCCTACTTGTCTCTTCCAAGAGTCTCTGCATGTCTTTCCTCCACGTGTCTCCTCCCTGGGTGCAAATCAAAACTGGAAAAAACAAGGGAACTCAAGTCCACCAAGTTAAGCATGGCTGCTTAACTCCACCCCTAGTTCCCAGTGGAGCCCGTTCAGGAAATCTGGTTCATGGCATGCTGGAAGTTGTAGTCCAAGACAATTGAGATCTCTTCAGGATGAGGATGGGGTGGAGTTCGTAAAAGTGGCAGGGGGTTGAGTTTGTTCATTATGGGCTCAGTGTCTGCTCCTTACTGTTCCTCTAACAAATCCCTTTGTCCATGATGGGTTCAGGAACTAAGCATTCAGTGATAGAGAAAACTAATATTTCCCATGTTGTTGGCTATGTCTCTGCTGAAATGAAATATACCATCATAGGTGAATGGTGGTACAGGAGTTATGAGATAACGCATTTGGAGGCATTTGGAAATATAGAAAGAAGAATAAAATATCAGAGGCTGTGACTGTCATCATCATCATTATCATCATTTTTATTGTGTTGTGACCTTCTATAGAGGAACTGGCATGCAGGGAGTGCCCTTCTGTATAAGCTCTGAACTTTTTTTGAGTTATGATTGATATACATTTGGCAACTCAGAACTTCCTGCCTGAAACATATTAATCTTACTAATGTAACTGACCCAAAACAACGTTCACAGTTAGAACAATGAAGTTCCTTTGGAAAAAACAGTTGGCATACTGGCGTGAGGAATGGGCAAATCTTAAAATCGCCTGGGGCATCCAGGAAAGAGAAAACATTCTTGTGGTTTCCTTTTGGAAGCAATTTTCTCTCAGTGGTAGATGGAGGAAGGAATCCCATACTATGTTGGCCCAATTAACCTATAATTCCAGCATTTAGGGCTGAGGACACTATTAACTCCCAAGTCCTATTTTATTCCAAAGGATCAGTTGCAAAGATAATCACTCATGTCTTTTTTTGGAGAGGGAAGAGAGAATTGTGGAAAACCCAAGGGCATGAAGTAGGAAAAGACTAACACACTAGCCGTGGAGACAAATTCCACATTAGTCAGTCAAGATTTGTTAATTATGTGAGATAAGGACGTGAAGAAGGGAGGCTCTTCATTCACGAAATGAACTTGATGGTGGTAGCAATCAGAAGTAATAGAAGATGAGAGCAGGAGTACTTTCTCCTTGGCTTGAAAAGGAAAACTATCCTGGAATTCTAATCTCTGAATTTATTTAGGACTGTTACCTAATTGACCAATAATTTTTCTTAGGTTTGTATAATGTTGTGTGCTATTTGTGTTCTTCCTGATTTTATGTTTGGTTGTTGCTGGTGCCTAGGAATTTTAACAGGGACTTCACATGTATCAACTTTGTCGAACTCACCTGTCTTTATATGCTGCGAAATCCACCGAGGGCCCCTGTCTTCCCGTGCCATGGCCTGTTCTTTATAAAGCAAATAAATGGTGAAAGTATTGACATTGGAAAAAGAATGGGGCAGTGGAAGGAGGGGCAGGAACCTTCATTATTTTGATTGATTGGCTGAAATAACATTGCTTTATAACAATATATGTTTCGGGCATTCGCTGTTCATTATCAACATGTGTATATGAAGACCTACTTTAGGGTCCCCACGGATAATCCAAATCTATCCAATGCCATTTTGTCACCCCTTTACCCACCTCTTCCACCTCCCCTTATGGTTCATTCTTCAGTAAAATAGCGTCATCTGCTTGATTTTCAGTTGCTATTTTAACACTTTGTCTGCCGGTGCCTCTTAAATTTACCAACCATTTCCTGTGCCACTGCATGAATGGTAGAAGCATTCAATAAAACACACACAACTCCTGAACTACTGGATATTAAAAAATTGTAATATCTCTCATAAAACACTTTACACTTTCACCAAAACAATGTGTAAAGCTTCTAGACTGAGTACGATCAAAGAAATAGCTCCTAATAGTTCCAAATCAATCCACCGTGGCGGGAAAAACCGGAGACTAGATGAACACGTATTAATACGTGAGCGGCCACCTGATACTGGCGACAAAAACATGTACTAATACGTGAGCGGACCACAAAGTGTTAAATCTCCTTTGTACCTCCAGGATTTTAGATGGTACCTATTACTGTGTGAACCAGAAAAAAACCTCATGAATGTAAAGTGCTTGGCATGTAATGAGCATTCCAAAAATGTTAACTACCAGCATTATTATTGTTATATGGTTTGCTTTAATTTTCACCAGATGTCTCAGTCAAACTGGGGGTGCAAATATTTGTGCAATTTCTAAAATGTGGGCAAAATTCCTTGCTAGCTTCATCTACATAAGGTTTCTCAAACTCAGCAGTATTGTCAGTTTAGGCTGAGTCCTTCTGTGTAATGGACAGAGGTGGCCCTTCCTTTCTAGGCTGGCCAGCGGCCTCTCTGGCCTTGGTCCCTGGAGACCAGATGCTCTCCCCTCTGAGTCCTGACAATCACAAATCTCCCCTGGCTTCCAAATGCCTGGGGGTGTGGGGGAGAGGCATGCTCCCTAGTTAGTGACCAATGGTCTATGTAAACTCTCCAATCTCCCTGAGAATCTCTCTCTTTCAGCCCCCATCGACTCCCCAGGAGACACATAATGAATTTCCCAACCTTCTCTGACCTTCTCCAGCCAGTCTCCACTCTGCACGTTCTTCTGACCTTGAGCGTCACTAGGGCATTGGTGTCAGAGGGCAGGAGGGCAGAAACTACAGAGATCTGCCCCTCCCAGCATATCTGACCCTGAGGCTTTGCTGCAATGCCTTTACTTCTGCCTTCTCCAGAAGTAGCGGTGTGGGGGGGTTGGGGGGGAAGGGCGGTCTGCTTGCGTTGTTACACCCCCACACCCCCTCTGCCATTTCAATTTGCAGGCTGCTGGGCTTTGTAATGCACCAGTCTTTGGTAGCGAACCTGATCTTTCAAATTATAGAGCAGAGGTTCTTAAAAAAAAACGGGAACATAACAAATCGGATTGTACTTTGAGATGAATAATGAGGAGTCCACAGAAAGCGGTTCAGGATCCTGAATGGCGCAATTAAAAATAACGAGTGTTGAGACGAAAGCATGCTTCTCAAAGCAGCAGCCAAGGGCCAGTCGGAACGCTGCAGCAGGTGCCCAGAGTGTGCTCAGCCGCTTAGACTGCACGAAACACAAAAGGGCTTTATTTTGAGGAGGCTCATGTGCTCGGGGAACTGGATTCGGAAGGGCTTCGCTGGGCTGGGCTCTTGCTGTGTTTGCTTAGTGGCTACCTCGGGGCGCGGGGTCAAGATCCAAGAGTGTTTTAAATCAAATGATGGGCCCCCCACCGCCGCTTCTCCACCTGGGCTGGCCCTCCAGGTGGGTCTGGTGCTCCCCTGTCCTGTTGCTGGTCAACTTCTGAGCCTCCGATGGCTCCCTCTCTCCGGAGGTCAGCAATCATTGGCAAAGCATTATCTCGAGTACACATAAGAAATGTGTGTTGCCACCTCCCAGTGACCCGTTTGCTCCTTCGGCTGTGTTTCCCAGATGTTCGCTGTTTGTCCCTTTTTCAGATTCCTGTATCCTTTACTCTCTCATCTTCTGCTGGCAGATTCCGAGACAAGGAGGACCTCTTTTTACTGGAAATTTCTTACCAGGCTGCATCCCTAGGTGATGTTCTGGAATAACCCATTCTAAACAAAGTATTTGCATGTTTTGGGAAGGAGTGGCAAGATAGGACCTGCTTGCCTCATGCCTGAGCTGAGCGGGGAAGTTTCTAGTTTCCTACCATTGAGTGTGAAGTTAGCTGTGATGTTTGTAGATTGTCTTTATCAAGTGGAGGTGGTTCCCCTTTTTATTTCCTAATTTGCTGAGAATGCAATGTATTTGTTTTTCTCTGCTGTGCCCATTTACCTAGGAGTGGATTTGCTATGCCATTGTATATACATATGCTCGGCTTTAATAGATAATTTCAGAATAATTTGACCACAATAATTTTGCCAATTGGCACTCATGCATTCATGCCAGCTGCAATATTGCAATCTATAAGAAATGTAACTGGTTATTCAGATGACCAAAATGTATTTCTCATATATATTTGATCTTTAGCCACAGATCCTGGTTCATAGCTCCAAACTCTTGCTTGGTATCCCTTGTTTCTGTAAGGTTGAGCGATAGAAAAAGGCAACGAAGCAGAGAGGAATGTAAGATAAAGAGGCCTTCATCAGCAACTCCCAGGCGAGGTTCACAGATCCCAGGTGGGGGTCTCTGAAGCTGCGCCCCACAAATAGGGAGGTGGGTTTTATGCAGGGTGAGAAAACCCCAGGGGCGGGGGCAACTCCGTTTGGAGCTGGTGGCCCTTATCAGCTCCTTGCATGTGCACTTGGGCTGCGGTGGCCCGTCTGGTTAGTGGGGCCTAAGTTTCTTTCTTCTCTGAGGTCACACATCTTCACTGAGATTCTTCACAGTGCCCTTATCGCTGGGGAGGGGCGGGTTGAGTCTAACAGGTTTTATTATTGATTTGTTGTTGATCTTTATATATTCTGGACAAATGTTTCTTTTTAAGGACAAGGAATAACAATGTCTTCTCCCACTTTGAGGCATGCCGTTTTCTCTCAAGAAAATGTTTTTGATAACAGTCATTTCTTTCATGATCTATACTTTCAGTCTGGTTTTAAAGTTCTTTGTCTACTGCAAGATCATGAAAGTAGTCTCCTAGATTTTATTTGCAACATTTTCAATAGAAAATTATGAAAACATGTTAAAAACCTAGTCATAAAGAATTGACTTTAAAAAAATCAATTGATTTTAAAAAAATCAATGGTAATAATCCAAACCATTTAAAACACCATAGATACTGTGGTGTCAGGAGAAGAATTTACACAAGTCAGAATAGCAGTTTTTGCGACCTGTGATGAAATAGGATAAAATCTATGAACGCACATAAAGATTGAAGACTCAAAGGATACACACCATTTTCTAAAGTAATTATCTTTGGGGTCTCCCTGGTGGCACAACAGGTTAAGCGCAGCGCTGTGGAGCTGTCGGCAGCTGCGGTGCAAGTTCGATCTCCGGCCAGGGAGATTCCCACATGGCGCGGCAGACCTCTCCTGCCTCTCCTGCTGCTCCCCTCAGCAGTGTATTTCGGTTGATCTGCCTGTTCTGCTCCCCACTCTGTCTCTGGTGAACCCTCTCACTGTCCCACACCTCTGGCCTGCACCTCAGCTTGTAGGCAAAAATAAATAAATCTTTAAAAAAAATAATTGTCTTTGTGTAGCCATATTTTAGGTTGTTATTTTCTTTTTGTTGATTCCTATTTTGCAACATTTATAAAAGCATATGTTCCTGTTATAAAATAAAGTTTGTTACAACTAAGGGGCAGTCACACTGAATTTGAAAAAAAGCATTTTATCTCAGTTCTTAGATGGTGGATGATAAAAACATGTTGTAAATATCAGCTTATTATATAACCAAAACACTGCCCCGTGTTTAGAGTTGTTTACAGACATAGGAGCAGAGAGAAGATGGTGGAAAAAGTCGACATTTTACCTCTTGAAACCAAAGTTTAAAAATATTTATGGTTCCAATCAGCCATAATTATCTGCTGCCTGCTGATGCCCACATTTTTATCCACTGGCTACCATCCAACTTGCAGTCGCATATTTAATTAGCATATCAATTTATTCCCATTAGTGAGCCCGGGATAGAGTAAATAATTCAGAAGTTTTCCATCAACAGATACAGTCACACTGACTCTTCACCTTGTAAGCTGGAAACAGGAAACCCAATGAAAATTGGATTTCTCTCCACTGGGTTTCTCTTCTTTGGAAAATCATGGTGAAAGATATTATTGACTAGATAATCCTCGCTCTGGTGATAGATGGGTTATTCATAACACCCACAAATTACAGAAAATGAAAATGAAAAATTACAGAAAAAGAAAATCTTTTGACCAAGAATCATATCATTTCTAAACTATCACCATCATTTTTTTAAAGATTTGTTTACATATGCATACAAGAATTGTCGTGTAGGCCAGAGGTGTGTGTGTGTGTGTGTGTGTGTGTGTGTGTGTGTGTGTGTGTGAGAGAGAGAGAGAGAGAGGTGGGGGGGACTCACCAGAGACAGAGTAGGGAGCAGAACAGGCGGATCTACTGAAATCCACTGCTGAGAGGAGCAGCGGGGAGACAGGAGAGGTCTGCTGCGCCATGTGGGAAACTCCCTGGCTGGGGATCGAACTCGTGCTGCAGTGGCTGGCGACAGCTTCATAGTGCTGAGATTTAACCCCTGGGAGGCCCCCCCCCCATTTTAACTTTATTTGAATCTCTCAA
>PVIJ01018984.1:0-24820 GCA_004024925.1 Scalopus aquaticus
GGTACATATACACAATGGAATACTATTCAGCATTCAAAGATAAACACATGCAATTTGCAGCGACATGGATGGAATTAGAGGGGATCATACTCGGCGAAACAAGCCAGAAAGAAAGAGAAAAATATCGAATGGTTTCACGTATAACAGGACTATAGGGAAACCAAATAGGAGAGAGGCACTTGGGGGGGTGGGGGGAGGGAGAGGATAAGGGCACAAAATGGAGTAGAAAAGAACACAAGGGACCACGGAGATGGATCACGGGTGAATTGGTGGTGGGTTACCCAAGGGGAATACAAAATGTAAAAGATATAAATAACAATAAAAATATATATTAAAAAAATTTTTCCTAGAAATTGCACACCTGTTAACGACGACAGTGACAGCATACTTCAGTAGTTCCCTTTGGGGTTGCCTCATTACTTTAGAGCCAGTCTTGAGTCTGTTCAAAAATGGTGGGATCCAGTGTGAACCTCATACTTGCTTTTCACTGACTGAAATGGTTCTAAAAATCAAATTCATCCTGAAACGGTGATTTATTTTGCCCAAGAGTAGTCAAAACCAGGTGCTGGTAATTCTTGAAGTAATGTAAAAACTAAAACCATAAAAAAAACCTTGCTAACTTTTAAAAATTATCTTCAGTGAGGAAGCCTTCCTAATTGTGACAAAACCTGATACTCAGAAAAAAACAAATTTATATTAAAATATCAAAGTTAAATACATAAAAGTAGTAAAATTGTGCATTGACAAAACCACCATAAAGTCTAAAAGCAGTAATAAAATGGGGGAGGGGCCTCCCTGGTGGCGCAGCGGTTAAGTGCTGCGCTGTGGAGCTGTCGGCAGCGGTGACACAAGTTCGATGCCCGGCCGGGGAGATTCCCACATGGCGCGGCAGACCTCTCCTGCCTCGCCCGCTGCTCCCCTCAGCAGTGCATTTCTGTCGATCTTCCTGTTCTGCTCTCCACTCTGTCTCTGGTGAACCCTCTCGCCGCCCCACACCTCTGGCCTGTACCCCAGCTTTTATGCATAAATAAATAAATCTTTAAAAAAAAATAAAAATAAAATGGGGGGCCTCCCCGGTGGCGCAGCGGTTAAGCGCTGCACTGTGGAGCTGTCGGCAGCGGCAATGCGAGTTCGATGCCCGGCCAGGGAGAATCCCACATGGTGCGGCGGACCTCTCCTGCCTCGCCCGCTGCTCCCCCCCCCAAAAAAAAATAAATAAAACGGGGGAAATTTACAACATCACCATGACTAATTTTCGTAATATATAAAAATCTAAAATCAGTAAGATGACAACAATCTTATAGACACATTGGCAAGGAAGGGATATGAACAGATACTTCACAGAAGAGGAAGCACTCTTAGGCTTGCAAGATGAATTAGATCATAGATCAACTCATGGGGAACTACCAGCTACTACCTCTTACTTGTCATGTGGCAAAGTAAATCCTGGAATCATAGCTGTGCTGGGAGGGCAGTGGAGTTAAGGGAAATCTAGCAATATGGACACAATTTCAATGGCCCTACCCTTGGATACAGCAATACCAGGATGGCTCACACACACGGATGTGGGATTGGGAACGTGATGCTTTGGCTTCTGTCATTGAGCCTTGGGAATGACATGTGCACCCAGGACTGTAGCAACTTGGAGCCATGACAGGGTAGCTGTTCTGAGAATGGGTGTGGAGTTGCAGGCAGCAATGGTGTGGGGGTGCAAGGAAGACCTGAGTTTAGAGATGCACATCCTGCTGGAGGTGGGGTACACGCATGGGAGGGACAGTTTTCCCGAGTAAAAGAGGCCAAGTTTGCATTTTTTACATTGTGTTGGGATGTTCTTTTAATCAAGAACCTACTTGATCACTTGAGTAAAATGACTTGTGTATTTTGCTGGCCCCAAAATATTCCATGACTTATTTGGTGACATTTTGGGAAACTTCCAGTTGTTTACACTTCTTCAGATGTGAGATCACTAGCCCATAAAGGGAACAAATCAATTTTTGCTTCTAACTTCATGCATCTTTGATTCCTTGCCTCCGGAGTTCTTTAAATAATTAAATGATTAGATGTTTGTTAGTAAAGGAAAAAGACTGGGGGAGACCCAGATGAGGCAGGGGTGGGCGGGTGTGAGGGGAGAAGCCAGGTTTTCAGGCCCTTGTCCAGTGAAAGCTCCTTAGCTTTAGTTCTCTGTCCCAGGTTTAAGTTTTAGAGAAACCACTGGGTAGAGGTGAGCTGAATCACCTGTCAGAGGCTGCATCCTGGGGTGTCTCCCTCAGTCCTCTGGAGTTGGATTGTAAAGGTCACCCTCAGGCCAGATTGGGACACTCTAAGAGATGGGACACTGCCTGAGTGTCCTGTGGTCACAGTGCTTCTCCACCACCAAGAGGGCTCACACTGGCTCCCTCTGCTCCTCTGCCCATGGGGAAGAGGCAGGTGGCATTGCCCTCCTCTTCTCTGCACCGCCCTTTTCTGCACATGGGCCACCAGCAGGAGGGTCCTGCTGGGCCCTAGAGCAAGGTCTAGACCCCAAGCTCCCTCTGGTCAGGTCCTGAGATAGGGGTGGGGGTTGTAAGCGCCGAGTATTCAGGACAGGGGCCTACCCAGACTCTGCATGGCATGTGACCCCCTCCCAGCTGTCCCAGGTTAAAGTCAGATCTTCTTGGCAGGGGAGCACTGCAACCTGGGGCTTAGTGCTTGCCTGAGAACACCACTCAAGAGGGGCATGTGCCCAAAGCCTTACTGGCATATGCTCGGGTCACGGTCCCAGTGAGGAGGGATCTTTCCCTCTCCCAGGGGATCTCTGCTCTGACAGACAGCTGGAAAATGAGGGTCCCCTGCCAGAGCAGTGGATCTCCACAGGGCCAGTTGTTGCCAAGAGACACCAGGAGGGTCTGACAGTGGCCTCATGTGTCCTTTTGATGTTGCACATGAGCTACACGAACAGGACTTAGTTGGACTGGCACCTCAGTCAACCCACTGCAGTAAAGTTGTTTCCCAAGGTGTGGTGGGGCGGACACGTGTCACTGTTCTTCAAACACAAGTCAGAGAAACTGAAACCTTGTAAACCCTTTATTCTGAGAGGGACACATGAGGCTTAGCTTATTCTGTGTACTGTACATTCACTGCAGAGACAACTGTGGACTTGCGGCCCACACCGGAGCACACGGCCCGTGACTCACAGAGCCTGCAGATGCAGGGTAAGGTTCCACGTCCTGTGGAGCTGCCGCTGGGTCAGCTGTGGCCCCAGGCACGGGGGCAGGGCCTGGGACTGCAGCCCTGGTTGACCCCAGAAGTTATGTCTTCCCACACTGCTGGGTTGCAAACGGCTCAGGATAGCGATAGTCACTGGGGCTCAGAATGTGGCTGCTACACAAGCACTCAGCACCACACAACAGACGTCACTCACATAGCATAGTCACAGATGGTTTACAGCAGTTTACACACACTGAGATTTCCTCTGGAGGACTGAGGACACAGACCTCTGGATGACTTCACATGTCCATACCCGAGGAGGAGACAAACATTCAAGAACAGAGTTCACGGCCTTCCCTGACCCATTGTCCCAGAGGGAGTGGCAGTTCCCACTTGGCTCACCCTGAGAACTGCCAGGACAGCTGTACAATCACCACACTGATCGTGGGGAGAAGGGGGAGGTCTGCACTTGGTGGGGGGCCACACGGGGCAGGGAGACAAAAAGACTCCTGTCACAGGATGCACATCACAGCTGCCCAACGTGCAGATGGGGTTGGTCCGTGGCCCCAGCCCTCCATGTGTGCCCTCTGCCCTGCCTGGTTCCCTGCCAACCTGGGGCCAAGGCAGGCAGGAGAAGGCATCGGGCCTGCACTGGCTTCTAGCTCTTTGCCAGTGCAGGGGCAGGTCTGCAAGGCCACAGGGAAGAGGGTCTGGGCCTATGACCTCCTCCCTCCATGTCAAGGGCTCCCAAAAGGGCCTGTTCCCATGGAGACAGAACTGCTTCTGTGAGGATGACTGGGGCACCTTGGCCACTATGAAGCTGGACTCTTCTGTCTGTTCAGGGAATCGATGTAATGAAAAATGGCCCCCAGAGCCCAGCTGGTCTCAACATTGTCGATTTTTCGAGTCAGCTGGAAAAGATAAAGGAAGGGACAGAGGGGACCATCTCGGATGTTAAAAGATGCTCAGGAGGCCAGAAGCAGTGTCCTGGTCCCTTATGCCATAAAGGGCATGGGGGTGGGAGCTGGGATCCCCCGCAGGCGAGCCCTTACCTTTAGCACTTTGTTCCCAGGAAAGCCAAATTCCTGGAGCAGCAAGCTGATGTAGGTGAGATCCATGCACACGAAGGGGTTGCTCTGCGGCCGGGTCTCTGCCGTTCGGCACACTGTGGGCGAGTTTCCCAATGAGGGTCCGGGTGGCTCACTCCCAAGGGGTTGGGCGGAATGCAGGCTGACTCCAACTATGCCAGGGTGCCCCCCTGCAGGCACTGCAGGCTGTGCCCTTTGAATGTTGTCTCCCCACGAGATACACCCAGGTCCTCGCTGCTGATTATGCTTCTGGCTGCCAGAACCATGAGGCCTAGTGCACCTGGCCCTGATGTCAAGGGTGGAGGCCACAGTCTCAGAGGCCACATCTCTGTAGCCACGACCCTGGGCACTTCTCCCAGCAAGGACCTGAGCTTTCTGCTCAAGGGCCTACTGAAGAGCCACAGACACCCAGTGTCTACAGGATAAGACCAGAGAGGCAAGAAAATTAAAACAAACAAAAAGCCATTTTGGGGGGTGGCTAGGAGGGAGGTCTTCTGTGAGAAATACAGTGTCTGGGTCTTTCTCACCTTGTCATGCAGCCACCACTCACCGTACTTGGCAGCAATCTCAAAGTCTCCGACGACGAGGCTGCCTCCCTTCTCTGCATCTGGAGGACAGAAACCAAGAACCCAGCCTGTAGGAGCCTTGATGCCACTGCAGGCCCAAGGCTGACCCCTGGGGAGCCTGAGAGGTGGCACAGGCTGTGTGTTTGGAGGGGCTGTCCCAGGGCAGCATGCCCCCTGCACACTGCTCATGGGTTCTGAGATTTGGCTTGGGGTGGGCAGGTGTTTTATGATGGGCCACATGGCGGTGGGGGGTCAGCAGGGTCAGGGGCCTTACAGAGGAAGCTCACTAGGACCCCTGGGTCCCACAGAGTGAACACATTTTTATGTTAAAAAAACAAAGGCAGAGAAAGAGGAAAAAAAAATTGAGAGTTTCCTGAAGTTGTAAGCCCTGAACTCAGCAACGGTATTTTGATTTCAATTTTCTAGAGCGTGAAAAAAAGAATTCTGTTTAAAAAAAAAAAAAAAGTGAGGAGTGGGTGGTGAGGTCTTAGAACAAATGGGCAGAGGCTTCTTGGGACATCGCCAAAGAATGTGGCCTCTGTGTCATTGCAGGGGAGGAAGGCATGAAGTATTGTGTTCCCTAACTCTCAAGGATGGCGACTGGTTTCAACATACCTCAAAAGCTCTACACTCAATAGAAGGTCCCCAAGGTGTCCTAGAGACTCATGGCTGGTATGAGGCAGCTACTCCATGTACTAAGAAAAAGGACATCTCCCAACTTTTCTGAGACTTTGGGGGTGTGCTAAGTCAGCAAATGCCATGCTAAGGTGGATTCCATTGCTGAAAACAGACCCAAGCCCTTCTTTCAGTTACATGTGACCCCAACAGGAAGTTAGATATCTCAGCCCAGCACTCTGAGTCACCCCAGGATGATGTTGAACTCCTAGGGGAAAGGCAGCTTGAGACAAAGTGAGGGACCCTGAATTGACCAGGGGGTGCTGGGCAGGAGTCAGCCTGAAAGGGCAGAGCAGCAGGTGCCCGGGCCAGGTGGAGTGTGGGGGTCTCGGGCACGCAAATGTCCACAACAGTGACGTGGTCAGGAGAGCACAGTGAGGACACCCTTGTGGAGCTCTGGGGAGCAGCAAGGGACCCCTGAAGCCTGGCAGGCCAAGCAGCAGCAGGACCAGTTGCTGGGGGCACCCTAGGTATCTTGCTTTGTGCCAGAGAAGGGGAGCTGGGGGCTGAGTAGGGTGAGAGAAGTCCCCTTCTGCTCAGACCACCCACCCGCCGGCTGCCTTCACAACGGCCAGGTCAGCAGTAGCTCAGCGAGTGAGAAACTGTGCTCGGGTTCGGGGGAGCCAGAGCTGGACACCCCTTGTTTCTCCATATCCTTAATGTTTCATTTAAAATAATTCTAGTCGCAACCCACACGGATGACTTCACAACCCTCTCAGGAGTCTGAACACTGCTCAGCCTTGGCAAACTGTTCATCATCTCTGCGCTGAGTGAGCTCACAGGGGTGTGGAGGAGTCAGGGGGACACATGCTGCTGAGGGGTCTGTGCAGTGGCTGGTTCTTCCCCAGCTCTGCCACGACCCCTCTGCCCGGAAGGGTCACAACCAACAGAACCTTCCTTACCTATAAGGCCAACAGTTGCTGCCAGGTCATAATAGTAGGAAAAAGCATAAAAATCCACAACCTTCACTTCTTCTGTTCTGTGCACTTTATTTCGGAGGACCTCCGACACCCTCTCAGCACACAGCTCGTGCAGGTTCACTGCTGGCAAAGGAGAGCACAAAACCAGGGGGTTAGTGGGCTTGGAGCATCTGGGCACGCAGCCCTGGGGGCCTTTTCCAGGTGATGCAAGCGAGACCTGCCTCGGAGGATGAGGCAGGACCAGCATCCCATGCAGATCCCACTCCAAGTCAGGGTGAGTGCCAGCACCACACACGTCAACAACCACCAGCAACCTTTTAGGCCCCAGGGCACTGCAGCGCCAGGCCAAAGGAGACAGACACTGAGCGCACAGGCGGCTGGAGAGAGAATGGACTGCGCAGCTGTTCTGGCACAGCCCGGTGGCACTGTTTATTCCGCACTCGCCCTCCCTCCGCCAGTCCCGGGCGAGCTTTGCACATGCTGTGTCCTACCCCGTCTCATGAGCCGCCTGGGAGTTGGGGGCTGCAAGGCAGATGAGGAAACAGGCCTAATGGGCAGGTGGGTGAGCTGGTCGTAACTCCCTGCTTAGAGGAGAACGACAATAACCCAGAGCTTAATGGACATGGATGTGCCCACAGTGCAGATCTGGGCCAGCTGCCCCCAGACTGGCTCCACCGCCCGACAGCAACTCCGGGAGCCAGTCTTTCGGTGACCCACAGGGTTATGCCACTGTCCTCAGGCCTCTCTTCCCTGTACTCTCCCTTATCAGACCAGTCATGCTCTCCCCTCTTGCTCTTTAAAAGCAGCAGCTTCCTTGGGCACTGGTGTCTGCTGCTCCTTATCTGCACCTTAGGTCCACATGGCTCATTCCCCATTTCTTCATGTCTTGGTTCAAATACCGAAGGAGGAAATCAGGAAATGGGTACAGGCAGTCAGTTAGCAACAGGGTGACCCAAGCCCCAAGTCCATTTATCAATCTGAAAAACAACAGCCCCCTCCCCCGGCCCAACTGAATTAAAAATGGAATGTACAGAACACCAACATATTAACACAGTAGCAACAGACTAAAGGTGGTTTTGGAAAGGCAGAGTGGGTCAAGTGGGAAAACTCAGCAGGCCTCGGTAGCTTAGGAGACCCCTGAGGGCCCAGCCATCAGCAAGAGACACCACGCAGAGATACCCAATGGCCAAGGCCCTTGCACTCTGCCCATATAAACACCTGCTTCTTGTCACCTGAGTGGCCAAACACTTGGGATCCCTCTCTGCTTGGAGTTTCCTATTGTTCCTCTTATCCATCGCTAAATCTCTTGCTTTTCTGTACTTTTGGCCTCCATGTTGAATTCTTTCCTTGATGAAGACTAAAACTGAGAAAGAGCCCACCTGGGGTCCTCACACTCCAGGCCTGCTCCCCCACAAATTAAATATTACCAGGGTACCACAATTACCCCCTCAGTACTCTTTTTCCAGAATCACTTTCTCCTGCATTTCATTGCCCAACTCCACCACTGGAGTCAGTTCCAAGTGGGGAAGGCCTTGTCTGCACTGTGACTGCTCTGTGCCCGGCACTGCCACAGGATCTGCCACACGGCACGTCACAAGTGGTTGACTGAATCAGAATCGCTGCACAGTAACTGCATAGTAAGAAACATATATTTGTTTTGTTGCTGGTTCTGGACACAGAGCTTTTAAAACCCTTGTGATCCTGGGTGATGAGGGCAAGAAGAGTCTTCCATTATTCATAGTAACTTTTCTCAAGCATCTCTGAGTTCGTGCTAATGAAGTGACTCTTGGTGGGTTCCTTGAAGCTTCAGGCTGGGGGGTGGTTGTCAGTTACCAATCATGTGGTTAGAGAAATTCTCAGTTCCACCCCTACCATCCTGGGGCAAGTGTAGCGGAGTGAGCCAATAACCAAAGGCCAAAGATTTATTTAATCATGCCTACGTAATGGAGCCTTCATAAAAGCCCCCAGACAAAAGGGTTGGGGAAGCTTCTAGATCTGTGAACACGTCGAGGTGCAGGGAGGCAGCACATCTGGGAGGGCATGAACGCTCTGCTCACCTTCCCACATACCTTTTCCTGTACCTCTCTTCCATTTGGCTGATCTTGAGTTGTACTCTTTATAATAACCTATGGCAGTAAGTCAAGTGCCTTCTGGCATTCTGTGAGCTGTTCTGGCAAATTATCTTTGTGGGGGCAGAGGGGACGGTCTGGAACCCACAGTTTAGTTGATCAGAAGTACAGAGGCCTACGGTTTGAGACTGGCAAATGCTGAAGCTGCAGAGGATCTTGTGGGGCAGAGCCTTGACCTTGTGGGGTCTGCTCTAAATCCAGGTAGTTAGTGTGAGAATAGTGGTTAAGAACTGGTTGGCGTGGGGAACCCTCCTCCCCCACATCTGGTGTTAGAAGTGTTATGAGTAGAATAGCTGTCACCAAAGGCAAGAAAAATCTCATGCCCATGTGGCCAGCCTGGAAACAATATTTCAATATTTCTTTCAGAAAGAACTAAAAGAGCATAGAGCAACAAAGACCATGAGGGGGCCAGGCTGACAAGACCTGTCACAGGGCAGTGACCACCAAGGAGCCCTTGCAGCCCCTCCTCTCCTGTCCATGCGAGCAGCCTGAAAGAAGCCCACTGTGCGGGAGAAGTTCTCTCTCCCTGTGTCCAGAGATGGGGTCTCGGTATTGCTGGACAGTCTGGATTTGGCCATTTGTCTCAGAGCTGTGGATGTTCAAGTCCTCTCTCATTAGAGGCTTGTTAGGAAATTCAGTCAAATGCTTTCTTACAAAGAATTTGGACAACGGACAAGGGGGCATTGTGCAGAGACCCTGCAGGAGTTGGCAGTTCCCAGCGTGCTCTGGCAAGGGCCCCCTAGAGCCCTGACAAAGTGCCCAGAGTTGCTTCAATTTCCATTTTGTGTGCCTGTCTGGAAAAGAGGTTTGACCACAGTCTCCCTACCTCTCAGAGGTACTTGGAAGGTAGAGGGGTGAAGGCACGCTGCCATTCTTAACCCTTGTGAACCATCAGCAATGAATAAATCCACTGTACCTGCTTTCTGTCCTGAAATCCTGTATGTTATTTCAGCATGCTCCCACTCTCCTCTGTAGCTGGGAGACAAACAAGGGCTGACCAATTCCTTTCCATTCTTTGCTGAAGTAAAAATATTAAAAAGAAAAGAAAGGCAAGTTACCACTGGAGGACTGTGGCATGCACCGAGCTGAGACACACAGTTCTGCTGAGGGGAAGGCCTGTAGCTCAGAGAATATGTTAGCATAGTAACGAAGGTGTCAGAAGCTCAAGGCAACATGCTCCTTTTTTGCCACATGAGACCTAACTGGTGGTAGTGTTCCAGGTCAACTAGGGAGGAAAAGCCTTTCTCTAGCAGACACTGCAGCAAGACCCTCCCTACTCTGGAAACATGGCCACTCTTCTTCTTAGCTCACGAGCTAAGAGGCTTCAGGGCTGAAGGCACTGCCTGAGCAATTTTCAGACAACTGTCACAATGACCCTAAGAGGAGGGGAGCCAGCATTACGTGATTTTATAAATGGCTGAGGCTGCGGAGTAACCTGGTAGGTTGGCTCTACACCAACAGTGGGCTCCATAGTAGCAAATCCTGATGGCTGGTCTCCAAGGCTGGCCCCACAATGCCGACCCAAGCAGAAGTGAGCCCCTGCCCTGTCCTCGATTCTGGCCTGGTGTGTTCTCACCAGTGACTGTGCGGGCCAGGGGGTCATGATTGCAGGCAGCGCTCCGACCCCTAAGCTGCCAGGGACAAATGCAGGCTGCTCTGTGGGAAGAGGCCCTATGGAGGAGCGCTGAGGCACCCCAACTGACACCACACACTGGACCCCAATGGCCCCAACAGGGGTGCCACCCTGCTGAGGTCAATGAAATCATGAGCCTCAATGGTATAATAACCTGCTGTCTGCTCTTCTCAATCACTCAGTCTTGTGGATAAACTTCTGTGCAAAGGTTACACAACAGGGAGATGTCCTCTGGGGCGGGGGAGACGGGGGGCACTCTACTCCCTTCTTGGTAGGTGGCATGCCCCCTGGCCCCCCGTGTACCAATTAGGTACTTTGTATGGCCTGAGAAGGCCAGCAGCCCTCCCTAGTGGGGGTGGGGGCAGGAATGGGGAGCTGATGGGACCCCCGAGGTTAGCTATGGAGGGCAAACACAGGAGCCTGCCTTCTTTTTGTTAGCTAAAAGAGTGCTTTGTTGCCCCAGTGAGGGTTGCAGGGGTTTCCGAGACATGAATGTGTTTTTGGTTCGCATGAAGGGAATAGTGCAATGAGGTTAAAGTGAATAGGAAAGAAATGAATGAAATAGGATACATGTGGAGAAACTAAAGTTCCAGCTGAACATCCTACCCTGCCTGAAGGGCCTTTGGAAGAGGCAGGTGGAATGCTGGGCTGGCAGAGGTGTGGAGGGTGCAGGATGCAGAGGGGAAGGGCCTTGAGGAGGGGTGAGGTGGAGAAGACAGGTGGTTCACACACACATCTAGGTCAGAGGCACAAGTTAAGGTGTTGGGACCCCCGATTGATGATACTAGGAAAGACAGGCTGATGCCAACCTCGGAACAGTGTTTTCCTACTCCAGAATTGGGATGAGGCTATCCCTTACGATCTCTGAGCTTTTGATTACTGTTGGCAAATGCCAGGCTTCTTCTCAGCTAGTCACCAGGAAGTAACAGAGAAGGCTCAGAACTAAATGTGCCATTAATAACCTAACCAGACATAGGGTTCATTTCTATCCAATGCCACGCCTGGAGGAAGGGCCAAGCCCATGTTTATGATTTCCTTCAGAGAGTAAGAGAAGACAGAGGGAGGTTCTCACCAGATTAGACTGGCTGTGAATGAGGGAAAAGCTCCCCCAGACCCACAGAACAGCCCCCAAACCACCTCCTTTTGTTCACATCAGACTGTCCTGAAGAGTTGGGTTCTCTCTTCAAATCCATAAAAACAAGTTGACTTCAAATGTAGCTGAAGATTGCAGTTTCCTGGGTTCCTAAAACTGCCCAGCTTCAGTTTTTAGACGTGACTTCAGTAGCACCTTTTTCTTATTAAAAAAATAGCCTAAGACACAGGTAAAACACACCCTCCATCTCCATCCCCTGACCACCAAGGTCAGGGGCACCCCCTTTCCACACACAACAGCAGGGAGTCAGTGAGCTGCTATGACAGAGGAGGGGCCAAGTGTCCCTCCCCCAGGATGGAACAGCCACCCTCCTGGAAGCCTCCTCACAGCTACTAAACAAGGAGGGTGCTCAACCCCAAATTCCACTCACCAGGCTTCCCTTCCACGCCACCTAGAATCGCCAGCCGAGCTGACATCAACCCGAGCCCCAGGTAGCTGTGGAAAGAAAATACTCGGTGAGTGGCTGGCCAGCCAGGGAGAGCCCCGGGTGATGCCCTCAACAATGCTGCCAGTACATTCATCTGGTCTGCATCCAAAACAAGTGGGAAAGGGAGGAGCCCCCTGGCAGGGCAGGTAGCAGGTTTTGTTTTTCTGCTTCTTTCAGAAGTCTTTCTTTGTGGAGTTGAGGGCATTCAGCTAGTCAATTCAACAAACAAAGGCCTATTCCTTGATAGTGGCTTGTCTGGGGGCTGTGGACACCGCAGTGCAGGAAACATCCTTATGGAGTGCCCTATGGAAAGAATCTACTGAAGCACCACAGAGAAAATGGATGGCCTAAGAAATTCTTGCACAATCCATGGGCTTTTCCACATTTTTGGAAACCTTGCCTAAAGCATGGCAGGATGAGCACAATAGGTAAATTAGAAAATGGAGGAAGGAGCAATGGGTAGAAGGAGGATGCAGATGGCAGGGAGAAGGAGGTGGGAGGGGAAAGGTAGGAGAAGGAGGGGAGGGGGAGGGGGAGGAGGTTACCCCAAGTCTGTGCACAGCAGGGGGTTTTGGGGACCTGGCATCTATACTGAATGCCTGGTCTCTGTCACCTCACAAAGGAGGAGTCAGAGGCAAGGGGGAGACTGCGTGATGCTAGCTGAGTTCTCCCCACACTCACTCCCACTAACAAACCTGTAGGAATAGAGCTTGTAGGTCCTGTTAAACATCTGGAGTGATGTCAGGTGGCCGGGTGGGGAGGTCTGAAGGGTGCCCTGGGGAAGAACAGGAGAGTCACTACCTTTCCTGCTGACCGTTCCAGAAAATTGTCCCTCACTTGCTCAATTCATTTGAAAGAAGTGCTATATTCACAGGTGTATTCAATTAAACTAACTTTTCACTAAGTCCCATGCTGTGAAAGAGCATGGAACAGTAATGAAAAACACCTATCCTGAATGGAAACTATGTTTTCCTCCTCATGAGCAACATTTGCCCATTTTGACAAATACATCCCAGTAAATTTAAGTGCTCTTCCACTGAAAACTGAAAACATTAACAAAACTTGGTGAGTGGGGAGGGAACTCTTTCTAAAGCAGCAGATACTCCTCACTGGAAATATGTTCATTTCCTTGAGTAACTGTCCTGAGGTTTTTTCCTTTAATTTTTTTTCCTTTATTTATTTTTGTGTAGAAGAACTGGGGTGCAGGCCAGAGGTACGGGGGTGGGGAAAGAGGATTCACCAGAGACAGAGTGAGAAGCAGAACAGGCGGATTTACTGAAATATACAGCTAAGGGGAGCAGCAAGCGAGACAGAAGAGGGCTGGCTCCCTGGCTGGGGATCAAACTCAGGCTGCAGAGGTGATAGTGCTGAGACTTAACCCCTAGGCCACCAGGGAGGCCCCTGTCCTGAGAAGGTTTGAGGCTTTGTCCTACCTGTGAGTCAGACTAATTATAGGCCCACCTTATAGTCCCTATCCCAAAGGGTTCCAGGTCATCTCATTTATCACTCCAGTGAAGACCAAATTTCCTCACCTTCCAAGCAGAGTTAAAAGTCAAAGAAACAAGCATTAGCTGAATAAATCTGATCTTTGGGAAAAGAACTGACCTCACTGACTCATGGGCCAGTGGGGTCTCACCATAAGTTCCCCCCACGAGGCAGGTGGTCTTGGAGGGGGAGGCACTGTGGTAGGTGGGCAGGGACAGGTTACCTCAACTCTCGGAAGAAAGGTGATTTGAGTGGATCCTCCACCCAAATCCAGCATGCCCACACTGCTCCTTCCTGGGGTTTTCAGACTGCCTGCAGCAAAGTAAAAACCACACAATAAAAAGATGAGAAGAGAAGGAAAAACAAAGAGAGGTTAGCAGCCAGGTCCTTCGGTGGAAAGACAAACAAGAGAAGTATAGCTGCAGCTGTTTAAAAATATTCATTTAAGGAAGCACTAAATATTTAAAGGAAAGAACAAAGGCTCTGCTGGCTGTGGTTTTATTTTTTTTTTTTTAAAGATTTATTTTTTATTTATACATACAAGCTGGGGTACAAGCCAGAGCTGTGGGGCGGCGAGAGGGTTCACCAGAGACAGAGCGGGTAGCAGAACAGGCAGATCAGAACTACACTGCTGAGGGCAGCAGCGGGTGAGGCAGGAGAGGTCTGCCGCACCATGTGGGATTCTCCCCGGCCGGGCGTCGAACTCGCGTCGCCGCTGCCGACAGCTCCACAGCGCAGCGCTTAACCGCTGCGCCACCGGGGAGGCCCTGGCTGTGGTTTTAATTTGAACAACAACACTGACCTTGAGCAGAGATGCTGGGTGACCGCACCTACTAGGAAGGCATCACTGACTTCTATTTCTTCATGTCCCCCTCTTGACCTGTCCCCTAAGGTGGTCCCCTATTCCCAATGGGCAAATTGTGCCATGAAACTTCTTTTTCATACACATGTCACACACACTTCTTTTCTATAAATACAATAGCATACAGATAATAACCTAAGAAAAAAACTCCCTGTTGCCTGTTTCTAATAACATGTTTCTGTTCCCTGTATTACCCGCAGCAGAGGGATACAACCACATGACTAGCACTCACTTCCATTTGATATTTGAAGACCTGACTAGTTTCATTCAAGACTTCTCTAAGGAATGAGAGGACAGGGCACTGCTGGATGCTGCTGCAAGAAAGGGCTGGGTTCGGCTGGGTGACTGTCACTCCAGGCCGCAGGGAAGCTTGCCCTCCTCTAACATTCGCTGCTCACCCTGATGCGCAGATGGACACCCCTATCATTCCAACACCCTACTCTGGAATGCCATACTCTGAAATACTCTGAAATGCCAAGGAGTTATTGTGAAGGGTAGAAATGAGGTCTTGCTCTTGAGAACAGCATCTGTGAACTGCCAACCTGTATGAGGAAGGGCACGCACCTGTGAGGAAGTTGACAGTGATCCACGCTGAAACACCTACAAGAGAGGGTGACAAAGAGCATCTGAAGCACTTGAGAAGTTTCCAACAGAACACATGTGAATGAGATGATTGCTCTCAGATTTCAGGAGCATGAAGGGAACACTACTTCCTTGACACTCAGATCATCCAAGGACAAGAGCACTATTTATGAAGTCATCCAGTGGTTTACAGAAGACTGTTCTTTTGAGCAGACACCACACTAAAAAACCAGAACACTACCAAAGTCACACCTCCCCTCTTGTTATCAATTTTGAGGGGGTAAGAGGACAAAACATTACCCTCCACAAGCTCTTAAGATCATATTTAAAATCAGGAGCTGGTGAAGAACCTTATTAAGGGTCTCTCCTGGAGTTAACAATGCAACAGCAACGCTCTAAACAAGGCAGCAGTTGGGATGATTTGTTCTAAAAAACTTCATCTGAGACAGCCTGAAGTTGGTCAAAAGGAGACTGTGTCTTTGAGATATTCTGAGACCAGTTTAGTTGTGAATTGGAAGGGCTCATCATTTGGTCCCTGACCACCCACGGGTGCCACCAAGGAGAAAGCACTAGCAGCAGCCCTGCGCTGGCCCAGCTTGTCGCCCCGCCCACGCACAGCGCTTCTGGCAACTCTACCTTCATCTGTTCCGTTCATGATGGAAACACAGTCATCCCCCACGAGGAAAGGCGATGCCTTAAACACTTCTTTTACCTAAATGTAGAGACAGACATTTTTATCCTTTAGCATTTAAGCTCCTAGCTCCCAGCCACGCTAGGCTTTTTGCAGGCAGCAACACAACACGAGAAAGCGTCTGTTGGTGCTGCCAAGCACTAAGCTCGAATTTTGCTTTACACTTTTCTAATCCTTAGCAGGGGGTTTTCTCATTAATCTACTCCTTGAACTAGCTAAGGCAGATGCTGCCAGGGAGAGACCTGCCTTAGGCTGCTCTGGACTGGAAAACTGGGGTGCACTGAGCCTGCTGGACCCCCAAACCTGCCCTATTTTAGGATGGGAATGAAGGGGTGAGACACTGTACATGGCAGAGCTCGGCCATGACCCTTGCATAGTCCAACACCAGGAAGCAAGGAGGTGAGCAACCTTTACAAAGGACCAGCTGGCACTTGGATCTGTTTCCATTTCTATTTTTTAGCAAGTCTCAATACAGAGAAACTTCTGTACATCTGCAAACTCCAATTGCACTTGTATCCCAAAAATCTGAGGTGAGCATATAAAGGTAATTTTTGGAAGGGACCTTGACAGATGTGTAATGCACCATCATTTAGCAGCTAAACAGTACAGAAACAGTAAAGATGAGGAGGGCTGTTGTGCTTAGAACAGTTTCTTTAACTTGCCTCATAAGAACCCTGTAAGCACCTACTATAAACAGATTCCAGAGCCTCTGCAGGGGTGCTCTGGGATCTGGGGATACACCCTGTAATGGAGAGCGAGAGCTGGGTGGAAGAAGGCCAAGGGGTCTCTTCATTTGGTACATCTGAATCTCAGACTCAGCAGGGATGGTAATTCCCAGAGCAGGGAACTACCCACGGTCCTCGAACACATGGCAAGTCCTTGCATCGAAGAAAGCCCTTCGAAAGCACAATCCATTTTCAAAATGAAGCCGTTCTTATTATAAAATACAGTCTCATTCTACAAAACAGAAATAGCTTTCGGTGTCATTAGGGAGAAACATTATTCATTCATAATCCCTCCACCTAAAAGTGATGTGGTTAAAATTCCAATGTGGTTCCCCCAAGAAGTGTCTTCATATCCTGTCTGACTGCTTGGATACTGGATGAGTATTTGCTGCTTTTAGTTATCATAAGCTACGAACCCTCGGCTCCCTCTCTCCCCTTCCCCTTGCCACAGGGGAAATGGAGATCACCTTTTGCAGTAACTTCTGAGCCTTTTCTCCTGGTAATAGTCGTAAACCAGCTGTGGCCTTGAGGACTAATGGGGTGTCCTTCCAGAAGTCAAAAGGAATGTCTTGTTTAGCAACATCCAGTAATTCCTGAATTCCTGGAGTGCTCTGTGAACAAGGGAAAAGTCAAGTCAGACTGGGCAAAGCACATCAAGCAGGGCCACAAATTTTCCCCCTACCCTTTTGGTTTTACTTATTTATATTTTTCCCTAACTTTCCAAATCAGCAGGAAAGTGACTCAGTGGGTGCACGCGGGGGCGGGGAGCAGGTGCACAAGGAGGTATACCCTTGGCAGCCAAGTGTGGTGGGTGAGGACACAGAGGGGCTCCTGCTGTTCTACGCCATCTGGCAACCAGAACCACCTCCCAGCCCCATTGCCAAACCTTCCCAGGTGACCTCAGAAGAAATGGGAAATTGCCCTGGATATCATGAATAAATTCTGGGGCCCACTATAGCAATAAAATCTCATGAATAACTGCATTTTTTTACCTGCCCGCACATTTAAGATTCAAAAGTTGGATAAGGCCCTGTGGCAGTGCAGGGTTGGGGAGGGGAAACAACTCTGACAAAGTCTCACTGGGCATATCGACAGGCACAATGCCAGGGGGACAGCTTGGCAATGTCTGTCCAAGGGGAAACATACATTCTTTTCACTAGGAAATGCCATTCTAAGAATTCTAAGAATTCATCTGTGAGAACACCTTTGTGTGTGTGGGTAAGGAAGTGCATCTAAGGTGACAAACATTATCTAAATAACCTTCAGAACGGGAATGCGCTGTAAATTCAATGTGCAACCATACATTGCAATACCATTCCACCAGGGAAATCAAGAATGCTCTTCATGTCTTGACAGTAAATGGTTCCAAGTGATACTGTTTAGCAACAAAAGCAAAGTACATAACAATGTGAAAGTCACTCGATGTATATATAAGGAGAGGGGAGAATAATACAGATGTATTTGCTCATACACTCATATAAACTCATCTTTAAGGATATGTCAGAAACCAGGACATTGGTCTTCCTGGGGAAGGTTGGAGAGGGAGGTGGATTTCTCAGTTCATCCTGGGAGGCTATGAAACTTGTCCCACTTGAATGAATATTGCCTACTCAAACAAATAAAATTTAAAAAATCCTAACAGTTTATTCTAAGGATATCTCTAAAATCAGGTCTAACTTTATAGTCCACTCTAGGATCACTAATTTTGATTTTTGTTTCAATTTATTTTTTAATCAAGCTACAGGAAAGCAAGGCTGTGACTACACTGAGATCAGGATGCATCTGTGGGCAAGAATCACGAATTTGCTTATCATTTTCTCACTGGAGTATAATCAATATACCTGTTAGTTTCAGGTGTATGTTAGCTTTTGATTTAAGAGATGCAGAACCAAAAGGAACTTAACTATATTAGTAAGTTTCATGAGTGCCTTAGTGGAAATACAGCTATCTGAATTAAGTGCAGTTGTGAGCTTTAAGGACTTAAGAAGTATAAATGCTACAGGCTTACAAAAGTCATTATTTGACAGTTTGATTGAATTACTTTTATACTTGTTTTTGTAGATTTTGCTTAATACATTTTATTCTTTTTATTTTTTTTTGGTCAATTTTTATTGTCTTTAATCAGAGGAACTGAAACAAGAAAAAAATTAAACTTTCAAATAACACTTTTTGTAAGTTTGTAGTGTTTGTGTTTTTGAATGGTGCCAAGATTGTGGGTGACATGCACACTGGTTGGGGAGGGGTCTGAGAAGCTGGGGCTTGTGGGCATGGGGGGAATGGTCCTCCTTCAGCCTCAGGTGCTGTACCAATTTCCTCCATCTGACCATCCTAAACAGCAGAAGAGCCCAGGTCAGCACCATCAGAGAGGCCTTGCTCTGTGAAGATGGCCTATGCATTCAAGAGAAAGGGAGCTGGCTTTAATACACTATAGTTAGAAGATAAATTTGATGAATAAATAGACCTAAGAGAAAGTCATTACCTTTTCAACATCATCAGCATAAGCAGAAAGACCTGGCTTCAGTGCTTTGAAGGTTTCATGGGTCAACGTGGGTGTTTCTAAGGGGAAAAGATATCTTAAAAAAGGTAAACTATGTATGTACACAACTCTAGTGGCACTTTTTAAAGGCAGACATCTAAAAAAGAACCACCCCAGAGTGACAGGAACCCATCACTAAATTTTAGTTCAGCTAACGAAACATTATATTATAATCTATTATACTTCATGTTTTGTTGAGAACTTTACCTTTTTTTAAAAAAGAACAACTTTGAGATATAGTTTACATGTAAAAATCTGTACTCGCTTAACATGTTAATTTTAACACAGTTAATTCTTTCTGAGTCAACAAACAGAGAAGCACAGTAGAAGATTCCAAACTGCAAATATGAAAATCATTTCCTTGATTATGTGAGGATATATTATAGGGTTCTAAAGAATAGCTGTCTTTAAAAAAAAAAAATTGAGGGTTTTAAATTATCGGGAGCATGAACACAGGTATACAGAGCAAGAAAGAATGTTAAGAGGCAACGACAGCTAAGAGATGCTGCACAGAAGAGGCCCCAAGGAAGGTTATGGAGGAGGAGAACAATGTTGGAGAAAGGAGAAGCAGAGTGAGGAGACAAACTGTGACTGGGGGCTCCCACAGGGGATGAAGATGCCCAACTACCATCCTGCCTCCTTCTGGAGCCCTTGGCCCCAACTGGGAAGCAGAGCTCATGGGGTTCAGGCATCAGTTCCCTCCTTACTGCTGAGTTCACTGTTGGTGTCTCCGCTTCGCTGCCTGGTTCCACTGGCGAGCTCCAGGTCAGTCTGCCTCTGGTTCTTTGCCAGATTTTATCTGGCTTTCCTAGATTCCTGGCTCCCACTAGCCTGAATATGGGGCATCTTCCTCCCTTAAACTCTCCCAATGTGACCTTTGGTTTAAGTCATGGTCCCAGTCACCTGAACTGCCACTAAATGCTGGGAGGGGACAGACCACCAAACACCATCTAAGGCCTCAGCTACCCTTATGAAGACGGTATTCTGAGTAAGGACAAGCGGGAACTCATGGGAGATTTAGATTCCTGGCACAAACCATATCCTGAGTATCTCTGGGAAAGTGAATTTTTGATGAGCTTCCAGGTGAGTTCAGGGCAGGGGTCCAGCCCATACCCTTAGAAAACACTGTCTTTTAGGGGAGGTGACCCTACACACTCTAAGACATGGAGGACAAAGAAGTGCAGGGCAGGGCTTTTAGGGTGGGGTACCTCCAGGATGCCGGGAGAACTGGAAGATGTGCACTCGGGTACCAGTGCTCCCCGCGTCAAACATGATACCATAGAAGACCTCATGACCACGTGTAGCCGTCCCGGGAGGACTCCGGGTCTGTGGGACCCTTCGGGCCCCTGTGGCTGCTTCAGTGATGCTGAAGAAGGCCTGGGTGGCGGACGCCCAGTGCCACTTTATGTAGGCGACATAGATGAAAAGGCAGACGAACAGCCCCAGAGGGTACGCCACCTTTGTCATCTTGAGGTTTCCATTATTTGGTATTTTTCTCATTTCTTTGTCTGTGGAGGCCTGTGCCACAGCTGCTGGTAGAAAGAGAGAACCAGGGAAAAGATATTAGGCAGTGAGGTTTGGGGCCAAGTCAGATCCCTGTGCTTAAGGGTAAAACGTTAAACCAGAAAATGGTCTGCATTTCCCAGCTTGGAATCAGAAGATTCATTTGATTCTCAAAATGATTCTGGGAGGTCTGATTTCATTTTACAGAAGAGGAACTGAAGTTTATAAAACTAGACAACCTGTCCCTGGATGTGGGCCCTGTGGGTGGTGACTTGGGGTACAGACCTCAGCCTAGCTCCATCTCCGCTAAGTGCTTCTCCAGACAAATGACTTTTGAACTTACTGCTATTAAAAAAAACAAAAAACAAACCACATGGATAAGTGTCCCCAAGCCTTTCAAGGTAAGAGAAATACCTGATCTATTCCTCCGATTCTCACTTTTTCTTCCATGTAGATAATTTACCTTTCAAAAGTTTTTTTTTATTTTAAACCTCTTAAACCTTATGGTTTAAAATCTTATCCATGGGGAACTACAGAGTGCCCCAAACAAATGTGAGATAAATACTCGTTTCCTTGGAAGTTTCACAACACAAGCCTCTTTTCATTCACATGGCACTTTCTTGCCAAGGAGGAAATAAAGCCGTGTGCTTTCAAAGCTTATAAAAATTCTACCTGAGTAGCAAAATAAATTAATTCAGCACCATTATTTTTGGTTCAATACACCCAAAATAAAGCATTAGTTCAAGTTTATTGGCAGCTTCTACTGCCAGGCACTGTGTGGGAACCTTAAGTTTTAAAGGACAAGGTTGAGGTGGCTGATTCTCGGGACTCCCCCTTTCCTGGGGGAAGGCCCACCAGCCTGCCTATCCCTTATTCTCTGTCAGTTATGTGAAACAGAGTGGGCACTTCTAGGGGAGGAGCCAAGGAATTATGGGATGAACGGGTAACATGGATTCAAGCTCTGTCCAAAGCAGTGCAGGGTTGTGGTAAACTACCCCTTGAAGTCTCATCTGTGAGGCAGTCTCATCTGTAAGACAGGGCTGCTCACAGGAAACCTGTCTCCTGATACTGTCTGGTGATACACCAGCATGTGTGATATGCTCAGAAGAGGACAAGGCAGTTTGGAATGAGTGATGGGCAGGAGAGCTGAAGTCAGTGTGATTGCAGTCTTGGGAAGGGGAAATGTGGGGGCCAGGGTTAGAAGGTTAGGGACAACCCTATGGTGACCTTCATAGCAACTTCAGTGCTGTCTGGGAGAAGAAATGGAATGCAAGTGGCCCATTCACTTAAATCACTCTGATACCAAACCCAGACAAAGTCAATTTAAGCAAACAGATTATTATTCCTCATGACTATTGATGAAAATTCTTCAATAAATAGAAGCAAACTGAATTTAACAGTATAGTAAAAAGATTATACACCACGACCAAGTGGGATTTATTCCTGTAATGCAAGGATGCTTCAACATATGAAAAACCCATCAGGGTAACATATCACATTAATATCATCTCAAACAATGCAGAAAAAACATTTAACAGAATGTTAAACAAAATCTTTTTGTAATAAAAATAACCAACAAACTAGGGATAGAAGGAAACTTCTTAAACATAATAAAGGCCACATATGAAAAACCTATATAGCTAACATCACACTCAATGGTAAAAGACCAAAAACTTCTACTCTAAGATCAGGAACAAAAAAGGATGTCTATTTACACCACTCCTATACAACATAGTGTTGGAAGTTCCAGCATGATCAATTAGAAAAGAAAAAGAAGTAAATGGCATCCAAAGTGGGAAGAAGTAAAATTATTTCTGTTTGTAGATGACATGATCTTATATGTAGAAAACCCTAAAGATTCCACAGAGATGTGGGGTGAGGGAATAACTGTTAGAATAAATAAATTCAGCAAGGTTATAGGACATAAAATCAACACCTTGTTTTAGAAGTCTAGTTAACTAAGGACATGAAAGACTTATGCCCCTATCACTACGAAATGTTGCTGAAAGAAATTAAGAGTCAAATAAGTAAAAGGTAGCCCATTTTCATGAACTGGAAGACTTAATATTGCTAAGACATCAAAACTATCCAAAGTGATCCACAGGTCCAATGTAATCCCCATCAAAATTCCAAGCATGTTTGGGGCAGAAACAGAAAAATAATCCTAAAATTTCTAAAGAATCTCAAGGAACCCCTAAATGATTTTGAAAAACAATAACAAAGTAGGAGGTCTCATTGCTCCTGCTTTCAAAACACACTACAAAGTTATAGTAATTACTATATTGGGTAGTGTATACAGAGGACACATAAGATCAATGGAACAAAATATAGTCACCAAATAAACCTTCATTTATATGGGCAAATGATATTTGACAAGGGTACCAAGATCATTCACTGGGGAAAGGAGAGTCTCTAACAAATAGTAATGGGCAAACTGGCCATTAACATACCCAACAATAAAGTTGGATCCTCATCTTACACCATATACAAAAACTAACTCAAAATGGATTAAAGATCTAAATGTACAATATAAAACTATGAAACTCTTAGGAGAAAACAAAGGGAATAACTTCATGACATTGAATTTGGCAATGATTTCTTAGATAAGACACCAAAAGCGCAGGTAACATTAAGGAAAAAAAAAAAAGACAAATGGAACCACATCAAAATTAAAAACCTCTGTGCATCAAGATACTGACAACAGGAAAAAGGCAACCCATAAAATGGGAAAAACATGCAAATCACATATCTGATAAGGGAGTAATACTGACTGTATAGAGAACTCCTAAGAGTCAATAACAAAAAAACAAACAACCTGGTCTAAAAATGGGCAAAGAACCTGAATAGACAGCTCTTCGAAGAAGACAGAGGAATGGCCAACAGTTGTATGAAAAGATGCTCAACACTACTAACACACTAATCTTAGAGGCTTACACAACTATAATGTCCTATCATTTCATATCCATTAGGCCTGGGAATCCCTACAAAAAACAACAAAAACACCCCAGAAAATAACAAGTGTTGGAAAGGATGTTAATAAATTGGAACCCTTGTATGACTGCAAAATGGTGCAATGGAAAACAGCATGGATGTTTCTAAAAAAAATAAAAATAGGATTATCACCTGATCCAGGAATCTTAATTCTGGGTAGATATCTGAAAGAATTGAAAGCAGGCTCTTGAAGAGATAGTCGCACACCCAGAGCCAAGAGGTGAAATAGCCCAAATGTTATCAACAGATGAATGGATAAAGAAAATGTGGTGTACACACACACACACACACACACACACACACACACACACACACGAATATGATTCAGCCTTAAAAAGGAAGGAAACTGACACACACTACAACATAGATGAACCTTGTTATGCTAAGTGAAATAAGCCAGTAACAGGGACAAATATTACAATTACATGAGGTAACTCTAATAGTTAATTCACAGAAAGAAAGAATGGTTCCAAGGCTGGGGGAGAGCAAGGACAAAGAATTTGTCTTTAATGGGTACAGAGATTCAGGTTAGGAGATTCAGTTTTGGATATGGGTTTGCAACCATGTGAATCTACTTAATGCTACTGAAATGTACGTGTAAAATGGCTGAAATGACAAAATTTATATTATGCATATTTTATCACAATAAAGAATATTCTTTAATGGCTTTGAGGCTAGGCTGGTAACATAAATGAGTTCTGTAGGCATGTAGGACTAAAGGCAGTAGTGTGAGGAAACTGAAAAGGGCTCCCTGTTTCATCAAATTTAAAGATACAACTCACTTTTTACCCTCTCAGCAAAGGTGACAGGTCATGCCTAATGGAGATTCCTTCTGCCTTAAATGATTTATTTTTGTTATTGTTGTTTATTATTCTGTTCCTTTGGTCCTTTAAAATCTACCCAAGATGTTTACTGCTGCTCTGAGCCCTGCACTTAGAGGCTCCTCCCACAGGATCCTTGGTGCTTTGCACACTTGCACTCCATGGCTTAAATTGTATGTGGAATTATTCTTTTGTGCCTTTCTTCCCTCTGGTTAGATAATGCCTCTGAGGGATCAGGAACCAGGCCTCTCACCATGGACCTCCCTGCCTCAATATAAGACAAGAGCCCGGCAGCTGCTCAGCCAGCATTGCTGAAGGAGACCAGCTGACCACTTCGTGATTCAGGCGGTCAAGGAAAGATGGGGGCACTGGCGATGTTCTAGGACCGGGTGATAGCCACCAACAGAAGTAGGCCATTGGTGGCCAACAGATACATGAAAAAATGCTCAACATCACTTATAATCAAGGAAATGCAAATCAAAACCACTATGAGACACCACCTCACACCTGGGAGGATGGCACACATTAAAAATACAGGCAATAACAAATGCTGGAAAGGAGGTGGAGAAAAAGGAACTCTTCTACACTGCTGGTGGGAATGTGAACTGGTCCAACCACTATGGAAGGCTGTATGGCGATTCCCCAGATTGCTAAACATGGAGCTTCCATACGACCCAGCAATCCCACTTTTGGGAATTTACCCAAAGGATACAAAAACACTAATCCGAAAGGATACATGCACCCGTATGTTCATTGCAGCACTGTTCACAATAGCAAAGGTATGGAAGCAACCCAGATGTCCAAAAATAGATGATTGGATCCAGAAGATGTGGTACATATACACAAT
>PVIJ01018985.1:0-24818 GCA_004024925.1 Scalopus aquaticus
CTTCTGCTTTGCTCTGATCGTTGCATTCCTGTGCTGTTGGTGCCGGCAGGCATGGTTCTTGGTTCTACTTGCTAGAGGGCAGCAGCGGCTTGGAGCGCACAGCCAGAGGGTGGGTGCGTGGCTGCGCGCGAGGGGCTGGGGGGCGGGGGTGCGGGCAGTGCAGGCAGCTGGAGGGCGGGCCGGGGCACGGCTGTTTGTGGGCTAGAGGGCGGGGCGCAGCTGTTTGCGCGGCTGGAGGGCAGGGGCGTGGCGATGTGGGGCATGCACACCTGGAGGGCTTTGGCTCTCCTAGGTGGGGTTGCCCTGACCTGGCTCCCTCTTCTGCGCGGGTCAGAGCGGGAAGTGCCAGTCGAGCGCGACTTTTGTTCTGCAGTTCTCCGGCGCCTGGCGGGCAGTTGTGGCAGCCTAGCCCGCAGTCTTTATCTGTGGGTTATGAAGCTGACCTCCTCCCGCGGTAATTATCTGTGAGCATTGCAGTGGAACTGCCTCGGGAGTTCTCCCTCTCTTGCGCGGGGCAGGTCAGAAAGTTCCTATGGCGTGCGGCTTATGTCCTGTGTTTTTCCCGCACATGTAGCTGGGAGATTTTTTTTTTCATTTTTTCTCCCACATTTCCTCCAGTGGTTAGCTATTAATAGTGTCACTGAAGGGGTGGGTAGACCACTACCCCAGAGTTCTGCAGATAGGAGCTAGAGTGCTGGCTCCGTAATGGAGGTGGGGGGAGGGGCCACACCGCGGCTGCCCGGAGCTTTGTTCCATGTCCCACCAACTTCCCCAGTGCACTCTGCCCTCTCCAGGGCTCTGTTGCTACCTGGAGGGACTGCTGGTGTCAGTCTCGAGTTTTATCACTCTGCCGTGCCCGGGAAAACGCCTCTGCTCACCTTTTTTTTTTTTTTCTGGGTTTCCTCAGGTGCCTCTCATCTTGGTCTCCTGGTCCAGTTTTGTGTTGAGGGGAGCGGAGAGGGGATCTGGTGGTTCTTTCTTCTCCTTAATCAGTCTTTTTAGCTTCTTTCCAAGTTCTACTCACCCGTGAGGGTGTTAGATTTAGGTAGCATTTCTGGATCTTCTCTGGGTTTGGCTGATGTCTCTTTATAGGCAGCTTTTCTTTTGGGAGAGTTGATACTATGGTCCCTTCACCGCCATGTTGATGACGTCACTCACTATTTTTAATTTTAATGAAGTCCAATTTTATTCATTGTAACTAACTTTTTCATTAATTTTTAATGTCTGTCAGATCATTGTTGAACCCATGTGAAAAAGGTTTTATCCTATCTTTTTCTTTAATTTTTTATGTTAACAGTCTTATTATGGTATAATTTACATATAATAAACTACACGTATTTGAAAAGTTGACATGTATATACCCATGAGACCACTATAGTGGAGATAATGGACATACTTATCACCCCTAAGAAATTCCTATTGCTCCTTTGTTGTTGTTTTTTTAAGATTTATTTATTTATGCATGCAAGCTGGGGTGTAGGCCAGAGGTGTGGCGTGGTAAGAAGATTCACCAGAGACAGAGTGGGGAGCAGAACTGGCAGATCAACTGAAGTGCACTGCTGAGGGAAGCAGCAGGTGAGGCAGGAGAGGTCTGTTGCGCCATGTGGGAATCTCCCCAACCTGGTATCGAACTCGTGTTGCAGTGGCTCTGGACAGCCTCACAGTGGTGCGGTTAACCCATTGCGCCACCAGGGAGGCCCCCTATTGCTCCTTTGTAATCCCTTCTCCCTACCCTTTCCCATCCACCTCCTATTGCCAAGCAGTCACTTAATCGCTTTCTCTCAGTATAGATTAGGTTGCTGTTTCTAGGGTAGTGTATAAATTAGAACCATATACTATGTACCCTCTTGTCTAATTTATTTCTGTTAGCATAAATGAAATTTATCCATAGTGTAACATATATCAGTAATCCATTGTTATATAGATATGCTGCAGTGTATATAGTCATTTAGCTATTGGTGGATCTTTGAATTGTTTCCAGCTTTTGACTATTATAAATATATAAATAGTACATTTATATATTCTTTGAACATAGGCTTTCTTTCCTCTTGGGTAGAAATCCCAGAGTGGATTAGTTTGATTAGACAATTGGTATATATTAACTTTCTAAGAAATGTTAATCCTTTTTTTTTTTTTTAAATATTCACTTCAGTTTATGTGAAGTATAATTCCTTCAAATCTTCACTAATGCTCTGTGTGGTCAGTCTTTTAAATTATAGCCATCCTAATAAATCCTGTGATTTTTAACATGCATTTCCTTAATGACTGATGATGTTAAACATTTTTCATGTTATTTGCCAGTTTCATATCTGCTTTGGTGAAGTGTCTATTCAAATAGTTTTTAAAAATTTTTTCTAATTGGATTATTTTCCTTTTTGAGTTTTGAGTAGTCTTTGATATGGGTACAATTGATTTATTAGATACATGCTTTGCAAAGTTTTTTCAAGGCTCTGATTTGTTTTTTCATTTTCATAACAGTAGTTTCTATTTAAGAGAAGTTTTATATTTTAGTAATGTCTGTTTAATGAATTTTTTTCTTTTACAGATTGTGATTTTTGTTGACATTGCTAATCCAAAGTGGTCATCATTATTTTTCTCCCACATTGTCTTCTATATTTTGCTTATAGATTTTTGTTGTTGTTGCTGTAGAGGTTTATAACCTATTTTCACTTGATTTTGACTGATGGTTGTAAGGTATGGATCAAAGTTCAGGTTTTGCCAACGGAAATATAGTTCGAAATGTTTGTTAAAAAGAGTCTCCTTGTGCCAGTGAATTTTCTTTTGCACTTTTGTTAAAATTTTGTTAGATTTTTTTCTACAGGTAGAATATGTTCTGGATTCTCCATTCTGTCCCATGATGTATTTTCTTGATAACAATACTATCCTGTTTTTTTAAAAAAGATTTATTTATTTATGCATGTGAGTTGGGGTACAGGCCAGAGGTGTGGGGCAGCGAGAGGGTTCACCAGAGACAGAGTGGGAAGCAGCACAGGAAGATGGAACGAAATACACTCCGAGGGGAGCAGCAGGCGAGGCAGGAGAGGTCTGCCACACCATGTGGGAATCTCCCTGGTGGGGCTTCGAACTCCGTCGCCACTGCAGACAGCTCCACAGCTCCACAGCACAGCGCTAAACTGCTGCACCACCAGGGAGGCCCTATCCTGTTTTTTATGTTTGTATCTTTTTAGTGAGTCTTGAAAGCTGGACTTTACTTTCCACTCCCCGTACTCCCTCTGTGAGTTACTTTGGTTATTTCAAGTCCTTTATATATTCATGTAACAATTTGCATTTTCTGAAAAAAAAAAAAAAGCGGATGCTGAAATTTTGATTGAGATTGTGTTGACTCTATAGACCATTGTGGGACAGATGACAACATAGTAGGTTTTTTCCACATCCCTTGTCAGATTTATCACGAAGTGTTTTATATTTCAGTTGCTCATTACAAATATATAAAAATAAAACTGAATTTTCTATATTAATCTTGTATCTTATAACCTTTAAAAACTCATTATTTCTAATAGATTTTTGGAGGTGGATTTTCAAACTAGACCAGGGTTCCTTGAATTATGACCTAAGTATCAGTCACTTGTTTTTGTAAATAAAATTTTATTGAAACACAGTCATGTCTATTTGTTGCCACATTGTCAGTGCTGCTTTCAGTCTACAACTGAGTAGTTTTAACAGAGATCATATGGCCCATACCTAAAATATTTATCACCTATGTACTGGCCCATTCCCTACATGATCATTTTTTTTCTAACTTGGATAGCTTGTATTTCCTGTTCTTGTCTGATTGCACTTGCTAGATCTTCTAGCACAGCGTTGAAAAAGAAGTAGTGCCAGAAGATGACCTGTTTTCTTGCCAGTTTTAAGTGAAAGTCATCTAGTCTTCCATCATTATGTATTATACTAGTCATAATATCTGCCAGAATCTGCTCCTGAATATTGGATGTGACTGCTGCTCTCAGCCACCTATCCTCACTTCATTGTGTCATTGACTGGTGACTGATCGACAGTGATTTGGTTGTGTGCCTTACCATGCTGCAAAGAAAACTGAGAGCGTAGTATTTGAGATTTTTATTTTGTTAGTAGAATGGTCTTATAAATTAGTTATTCCCCATTTATAAGAAGTGAAGCCAAATTTTTCACAGACTAAAAGAATTCAAGTATTATTGCTTCCATCATTTGAAAAATACTTATCATGTAGTGGTGCCATGTTCGTATTATACAAAACTAGCACAATCTATAAGATTATAGCAGTGTGTTGATTCTTCATGAAAGAATTGAAAGTTAGAGATATAAATTCAATTTACAAAATGTTTCTATCATATTTCACTCATTCATTACCAAGTTGCTAATATTTGCTAGGTTCTAGCAAATTGGGCTACTTATTTCTTAAAGTTGTCTTGAAATTTGCCATATTTGTGCCTTTAGTTATTTCTTCATCCCTCTATCCTAAAACTATCTCTCCTAGGCCAAGCGCAAATCCTACCACCCATATTAATCCTGACACAGTGTTTTCTTTTTCTTTTATAAATGTCTACAATTTTCCCTTATTTCTGATCATTCACAGTCTTTCAGTAGATAGAAGAGAAGGAAGTAATTATCAATTTATTATTGATGTCAGCTTTATTATGATCTTAAAACCAGGTTAAGATGTTATAGGAAAAGAAATCAGGCTACTCTAATGAAGATAGCTGGAAATATCCTTAACAAAATATTAACAATTTTAACCTAGCAATATTTAAAATATGTACTATGACCAAGTTAGCGTTATCCCAGGAATACAAAGATTGCTTTAACATTTAATAGTGACAGAAATTACCTATAGTTGGAATTGACAGCTGAATTGGTGGCATGAGATTCTTCATATACCCTCTTCTCATTAAAACTTTTATAACTTGTGGAAATCAAAACAGTAGCATCTGTGTAACCAAATGTTTAAAAATATATACAAAATGTTTCATGAAATTCCCCTTTATTATTGAATCATTGTGATATGATTTCTTTGTGTTTGCTAGATGTTTGTACATTCTATTACTCCTGACTCATTTTACTTTTGAAATTATTTTCTTATGTAGCGTGGACTTTTGGATGTTGGTCTAGCACATAAGAATAAGTTGCTACTAATCTAGCAAGTTAAAAGCTGAAAACACTGAAAAAAAAATCCACTACTTTTCTTAGATTCATAACAGAAGTGAAGTCCCAGGCCAAATCACTGATCCCATGTTGGAAATACTGAAAGGTGAATACAGAAAATCACAGCTTACCAGAACAGTAACCTCTCCAGGAACTAGTGCTGGGGCAGGGAAATAGCAGCTGTAATAGATGAGTGGTTGGAGGGTCAGTGTATGCAAACTGGAGAGCTAAAAACTCTGGAGGACTTAATCATCGGGATACCATCTCTCCACCCCTGCGGACTCCTCTGAGTTTTACCTACTGGATTGTTAGCAGTTTCTTATCTCACAGTGAAGATCAGAAAAATTCGCTGTGTTATGACAGAGGCAGGGGAAAAAGAATTATTTTGAAATATACTAGAGAATTCTTTTCCTCTTAACAAGGTCTGCCCAGAGAGAAATTATTTAGAAAACATCTGAACTGCTGGGGTTTTATGATAACCTAACTGATCTGGGGAAAGGGAAATATCCAGCTGCAGCTACTCTAACCGTCTTGTCCCTTAAGGATTAGGGGAAGACAGAAATACTTGTGAAGTTCAGTCTGGTGACACAGACTCATTAATACACTAAGACCTAATCATAGGACTGTGGAATGCTTCTCCTCCCCTACACCTTACCAACACATTGCTAAAGTCCTATTTACAGAAATTTCTTTTGCCTGGAACATTGTGTCTTCCTATCAAGAAAAAAAAATTACAAACATAATGAAAGGTAAAGAGCATAGCAAGTCAGAATCAAGCCTAGATATGACAGGGATGTTGGAATTGTCAGAGTGGGAAATTAAAATAACATTTTAAAGGCTCCATTGGGTAAAGTAGACAATATACAAGAACAGAAGGGCTATGTAAACAGAGAAATGAAAAATTTAAGAAAATAAAACTGGAGATAAACATTGTAACTGGAATGAAGAATGCCTTTGATGGGTTTACTAGTAGACTTGACATGGCTGAGGAAATTTCTGAGCTTGCCAGTATCTCAATAGACTTTTTCAAGAGAAAAGTAAAGAGGGAAAAAAGAGTACAAAGATGTGAGCCAACTACAAAAGATGACTAGAATAATAGATGGATGTGCGAGAGAAGAAATATTTGCAACAATGTTTGCCTAAAATTAATGTTGGACACAAAACTATATATCCAGGAAGCTCTGAGAATACCAAGCTGAATAAATGATCCAAGCCCCCCAAATTATACCTAGGCAGACTATTTTCACACTGTAAGGTATTTAAAAATCCTGGAAGATTCCAGAAGGAAAAAACCCATACCTACACAGGAGCAAAAATAAGAAATTACATCTGACTTCTCAGATAATCATGCAGAGTTCAGTGGAACCATCAAGAGTACTGAGTCAAATATTTAGATTGTTGAGAGAGGAAAGACCCACCAATGCAGGATTTTGTTGCCTTCATCTTATTCTTCAAATATGAAGTAGAAATAAACACTTTCTCAAACAACAAAAAATTGAAGGAATTTATTACATGTAGACCTGCCTAGCAAGAAATGTTAAAAGAACTTCTTTAGAAAGAAGGAAAATTATATAGGTTAGAAATTCAGATTTAAATAAAGAAAAGAAGACCAGTGGAGAGGGAATAAGTACAAGCAAAATAAAGCCACTTTTCTTATTCTTAATTGACCTAACATATAATACTTTGCTCAAAATAATGGGAGTACTGTATTTGACTATGTATGAATATATGTATATACACACAAGCTTAGATGTACTTATATATAAGGAAAATGAATAACAGCAATGACAAAAGTGACAGAAGGGAAGAATTGGAAGTATATTTCTCTCATATAAGGTAAATGGACTATTTGTGAAACAATATAGTGTCATTTGAAAGTGGACTTGAATGTGATGTAAATGTATTTTGTAAAGTCTAGGACATGTATTTTGTATTTTGTAAAGTCTAGGACCCGAAGGAGTACAATTGATATGCTAAGAAGGGAGAGAAAATAAAATAATACAATATACTCAATTAAAACCACAGTAAGGCAGAAAAAAAGTAGAAAACAAAAATAGAAAAAAAGAAAAGGACAACAAATAGAAAACAGTAAAAATTTGGTAGATACTAAACTAATCTTTATCAGTAGTTGCTTTGAACAGCAATGGTCCACGTGCACCAATTAAAAGAGAGATTGTCAGAGTGAAACAAAAAGCAATACCCAATTATATGTTGTCTGTAAGAAACCCTCTTTTATTCTAGAGACACTTACAGATTAAAAGCAAATGGTTGGAGAAAGCTCATGCTACTGCCAATCATTAAAAAGCAGAAGTTAGGCGTATTAATTTTAGACAGATAAGACGTCAGAATAAGAGTGGTATTACATAATGATAAAAGGGTCTTTTCTCAAAAAAAGTCATTTAATTTGTATGCACCTTAAAGATAGGATATAAAAATATGAGGCAAAATCTTAAAGAACAACAAGGAGAAATAGGTGTATCAACCATTATAGTTGGAAACTTCAACACTGCTTTATCAGAAATGAACTGAATCAGTGGACAGAAAATCACTAAGGACGTAATTGAACTGAATGGTATCCAAATCTGGATATAATGAACTTGTTATAGACTACCTCGACCAGCATTAGAAGACTATACTTATGAAGCCCTCATGGAACATTCAACAATATAGATCACATTCTAGGCAATAGAACACACCTTAACAAATTTAAAGGAATGGAAATTATACCATGTCTATTCTCAGGCTGTAATAGAATTAAACTAGAAATCAGTAATAGGAAGGTTATTGGGGAAAATTCCAATACACTTGGAGATTAAACAACACATTTCTAAGCAAGATATATCAAAGAAGAAATCTCAAGAGAAATTAAACTATTTTGAACTATTTAAAATGGCTTAAGGATAACATTTATTTATTCAGAGATGTGCTTCTCATCCTAGTACATCATCCTACTCTCTCAAACTCACATATAGCTCTATTATAAAAGACCCCAATTTAGCATTTATTGAGTGAGTACTCACAGGAATAATTGTTTTCTGTTTCAAAAGAAAGAACATACTTAAAAACTAATTCCTTTTTCAAGCAATTAATAAAACTACTAAAGTAAATAGAAATTACATATCATTTTTATTGGATTTGAAAATAACACTAGAAAAGTATTTCACTTCTTATGTTAACTACAATGTATATGTGAAAATCATGTGAGAATTAGGTTCTAAAATTAGCATGGAATACAGAAACCTTGTATTGCCAAGATTATTTTATGAAATATAATAAGTCTGGAAAATACAGAGATAATATAACACTAAATCTTGTATCTTGGAAACAGCTGACTCTATTTGGGAAGAAATTGATTTTCCATCTGAGCACTGGATAAAGTTGTTAGTGTATTTTGGGTTTGTTTGAGAAAAAATTATAAATTGTAAAAAAGAAAACCTGTAAATTATGCCTTAAATACTTAAATTTTACACAATACAAAGATTTTTTTCCCTAAAATTCCCTCCTGAATTGAGGCCAACTATGTAGAAAACAGGTTTTCGTTTCTCATCTTATTCTGGAGTATGACTGCACTGAGTACAATATTAGGTAGAATTGCCACATTTCATTCATGGTGGATTTTTTTCTGTCTCTTTTTTTCACCCCACCTTCACTCATACTCTTTGACATTGACCAAACTCATTTAATTTCTGAATTTAATTGCATATATACATGCCACTCTTTTATTCTTTAATGGTTGTTACTTGATTCTAATTCATACCCTCTTTCATCGATGTCACAGAAATTGTGGTTTTAAGGATGACAGCAAGTTGATTTAAATTGTCAGAATTATTTTTCTTTTTTCAGAGCATTTAGAGAAAGCGTCTCTGTGCTAAGTAATAATAATAATTGTAGTAATAGTATGAGTTATATTACATGGTAGCACTGGGAATAACATATGCTATACCTCTTTCATGTTTGTACAAGTTACGCTCTTAAGGATAGACCCACATCTTTCATTTATAACTTCATATTTCAGCTAATTGCAAAAATGGCAACTCACAGATCTCTACGTAAGATGTTTTAAAACTAAAAATAAATGTTTTAAAACTAAAAAAGATTACCATTTTCTGGGAAGAAATAAAATCACTTAGAATACATTATTGCCAAGAGAAAAAATAGGGTATTTTAATTTGGGTGCCAAATTATGGATTTTTTTAGGGCCTTAGACCTTCACTGTTCTCTTGGGGTTTATTATTTTAACTTCGATTTCTAACAGTAACTTTGCTTTTATATATGATTTGAAAGTTATTTTCTTTAAATATTTTCTTCAGATCATGCTTGATCAATTTTTCCCTTACAGTAGACTTTCATTGTATTTGGTAGTCTTGATGTTTTTCATTTTAAATTTCTTACAAATTAGTTCATTATGATTAGATATTCCATAAAAACAAATGGATTTAAACTTTAAGTATTCCACATTGGGCTAATACCCTCTGGACCTCTTCCAAGTGAGAGAAATGTGGAAGCAAAACCCAAGGACTCCCTAGAAATCTACCGGGAATTGAAACTTCATCATAATCAACAATTTTCTTGGTTTTAGACCACTCCATGCTTCATTAAATATATCTCCTTCAGCAGAAAACCACAAAAATGTACACTGGGTCACCTGGAAAATATAAAATTATCCTGAAATGCCTTCCTTGAATGCCTTCCGTGTGTATAGAGCTAATACTTTTTGAAGGGAGAAAAAAATTGAGCTATAGGTCCTCCTCTTTCTTCCCTTTCCATCCCTGATGTTATCTGTATTGGAACATGAAATAGTATTTGTTTATATTTATTATGTACACTGGGCATTATTCCTGAATGCTTAATTTGTTTGGAAATACTCATTTCAGCTCATTGAGTATTTTATGGCTCACTTTATTTCATAATTATGCTAAGTGATACATACATTCTGTGAATGCATAGTTGATAACAAACCTGATTATAAGAAATTAAACACAGAATATGGCATATGGTATAGTAAATGATGTTAAGATGCTAGAATAACTAGGACAACTCATATGGAGGAGAATAGTAACCATGAGAGAAGTTTTCAACTTCTTGAAAACTTTTGACAACTTCACAGTGAAGTTTGTGTTATATCTCATCTGGAGATTTCTTTCTTCTCTTAGCTAGTTTAGGTTTTTTGTTTGTTCCACTCATTTGGCACTAAGGGTAAGTTACTTTGGATTGTGTTTATCCTTTAGTGATTATCTCGTCCTAACCTGATTGTATTCCTACAAGGTGAAGATAGTGTTTTACTTCATTGCACTTAATTTGTAGCATATCTTTCATATAGTAGGCACTGGGTGATACATCATAGTTATATCATGTCTAGGAGTTATGTTGGTGAATTTCCAAAAATTATTTCTCAGTACATTTTCTTGAATTTTTCCTACATGAGAACTTTCTTAGAAACTCCTTTTTCATAACTTCCATAGCTGGAAATTTATGAGGAGGGGGAAAATGTATATTTCATTGAGTATGCCTTCCTGACCCTGGGAGCTTTGGAGTCTTTAGATTGTTTAGTTTACTAGCTTCTGATAGTTTCATGTGTTCATTTTTCATAGCAAATTTGTATTTCTTGGATGGACATGTCAGTCCATGGGTCAGTGTTTGAGTGAGACCTGTCAGTTTTTCTTTTACTGTTTGTATATCTAATTGTGGTAAAAGGTACATAACATAAAATTTGTCATTTTAACCATTTTAAGTACAGTTTAGTATTTCTTACATTAAAATTTTCCAAAAACAAAGGAACAGAAAAATTAAAAACACCGTCTAGAAATATGACAATAGAATTGAGGCTGTCGGAGGTGGAGAGTGAAGAGTGAGGAACAGAGGGGGAGGTGGCCTAGTGGATTGTGGTAGAGCTTTACGGGTACATTGGTGGTGGCTGTGATGTAATAACATACATCGAAGAGGTGTGAGCCTATAATCCTCAAATCATTTTCAGTGTTATACACCAATGTTACTTCAATAAAAGTAATACAATGAATAAAGAAAAAGACGCCTTTTCCTCTGTCTTGGTTCAAAGTGGAAATCTTAACATCATTTACTTTTCAGTTTTTTATCTTGTCTTTTCTAAATGGTAAACTTTTAAATAGAAGATAGTTTTTGAACCCTTTATAAAACGTAGCACAAGGCCTTACATTGAGTGCTTATTATGAATTTGACTTATTACTTGAGTTTGATTGAAATGGATATATGAGGAAGATATTAGAGAATAAAGCCACCATTTGACTGTACTTCCCTTGCTTGTCAAATGAGTTTTCTCTGGAACTTTAGTAATAGAATTCTGTATTGCACTCCCATTTAACAGCTGTAGCCCTTACAAATGGATTGCTGGAATTATGCCAGTATCAGCTGACCCACTGGTCCACTTAGCTTTAGGTTATGTAAGAATGTGTAATTTGATAGACTGGTAGTATGTATATGAGGTGAGCAGAAATTAGTGGGAAAATCACAGATTAAGAAACTGAAAACTTTTGATGCTTAATCCAAATGTTCTGTTTCACTGATTTTTTCTTTTGTTCTCAAAACTTTTCAGCAACTATTGTTTCTTGATTGTTTCTTTCAGTTCTTTTTGTTGTTGTTGTTGTTAATCTGATGTTACATGAATATTGAAGTCTCTCAATCTACATTTCTGGATGTATACTGAGTATAACATTTTATGGGTTTCAGGTGTACAAGGATTCAGTCTTCGTATATATTGCTAAATGATCTCCACAATATGTCTAGTTGATAGATATTCCCATACATGGTTAAAATATTTTTTCTTGTAATAAAGATTTTTAAGATGTACCATTGAAGCAGCTTTCAAATTTGCAATATAATATTGATTGTAGTCAACATGCTGTACATTAAATCCTCATAACTTGTTTCATATCTAGATATTTGTGCTGTTTAACCCTCAACCTATTTTCCTACCTCTCCTCTACCTCTGGTGACCATTAATCTGTTCTCTGTATCTATGATCTTGGTTTTTTATTTTGGTTTTGTGGGTTTCCACATATAAGTGACATCACATAGTCTGATTTACATCAATTTTGTTACAAACAGCAAAATTTCATTTTTAAAAATCAGTCTACCTTATATTTCTTTTAACTCTGGTTTCAATTAAAATTTTTTCTAACTGCTAAGATTTTGGTAAATATATCAGGACTATCTTATAATTAAAAAATCCCACCAATTTTTGCAAATAATACTTTATTTCATCTTCTGATTTGTTTCGATGACTGTATTCTTTCAATTTCAAATCTAGCTTTCTTCATACCTATTCTCCTCCTGCCTTTGTTTTCATCTTCATTTTCAATAGTTTTGCCTTCATTTATTTCTTTGAGCATTGTATATAATTAGAAAGTGTTTGTTACTTATCTCTATAAAATTAATTTATACTAAGTAAATTCATATTCTGATAGTGATTTTTCTGGCTGTAATTTTTAGCATTAAATTTTTCTATATGATTTTTAGAAATTAGTTTGCTAGCTCATTTTGAGTGGAAGTTACATTTTTGCGATATTTTTTTTTTCTTGCCTTCCTCTTCTTCTGTCCATTCCAGTCTGTCTCTGGGCATTCAGCTAACTTTGTCTTTAATCCTTCTTATCTCCAATCCAGAACCAAGTTTTATTCCACAATTTCAGTGATTTTATCACAAGCTATATGAGATATGACAGAGATATTCAGTACTTTGGTTTAGTTTCTTATAGTAGGTTATTGCAGGCATTTTTTCTAAAAAACCTTGGTGAAGGTTGACTGCTATGTGTGTATTTTCTGTCCTCTTTTTTGAACTATAATTTCCTGGAGACAAGGGCTCCTGAATTCTGTCACTCCTGTTTAGGATCTTTTATCAACAAGCCTGTGTTTTTAGCCAAGTTTACATTTAAAAAATTATAATTTCTGTTTTATTACGGACCATTGGAGATGTTTATCTTGTTTTTAAATATGGATATTCTATTTTGTTGTCTTTTCATATATTTTATGTCATAGCCATATTTTTGGTGCATAATTAGTGATTGAAGTTTCCTTATACTATCCTGATTTGAAGACACATTCCTAGATTAGTAGATTTCATAATGAATATACCCATCTTAACACTTCCTGATTCTTAGTGGATAAAGAAAGGAAAGGAAAACTCAGGTTTATAAATAAGATGTCATTCCTTTACTGGTCCTCTACAATAGATAGTAAATAAGTGGATTTTTATTAGCATATTGCTAACTTTAAAAAATTATTGAAGTTTCATTGGTTTATAACATTTTGTAGGTTTTAGATGGACAGCATCACACTTCAACATCTGTACATACTACATTATGACCACCACCCAAAGAATGGTTTTTATTCTCTGCCATATAGTTGACCCTTTTACTTGACTTGCCTTCATTACCCCGTCCCTTTTGATAATCCCCATTTTGTTCTTATAGTCTTTTTTTTTATAATATATATTTTTATTGTTATTTATGTCTTTTACATTTTGCATTCCCCTTGGGTAGCCCACCACCAATTCACCCGTGATCCATGTTCTTATAGTCTTTAAGAGTTTGTTTTTGTTTTGTTTGTTCATTTATCTTCCACATCTGAGTCATATGGTATTTTTCTTCATATGGTATTGGTAGCTTGTAATTGCTAAGTTTAATTCTAAATTCTGTAAGTTAATACTACCTTCTGTATCATTTTCTGCTTCCCAAGTTTTCTTAAGCTTTGTCGAACAAAGGAACATTATTAGCTTAGGAGTCTGAGGTCCTGAAACCTAGGTGGGTGAATCTGGGCCCATTACTTAATTTTATGTATTTCAGTTTCTCCCTTTATAAGACAGATCTAATATCTGCTTTCATTATCTCATGATATAGTTGTGAACTTTGTAGAAGATGATGAAGTCAAATTCAACGAAGTTTTACTTAGTACTTCTTTGGAGAGATGTGTATTGCTCAGTTTTAGGGAAAATAATTGAATAAAGCAGAGCTCTTTGGTTCTTTATAATATAGTAGGACATACAGCAGAACAGTATAATGACCAGTTGTGAAACAGGTAGTATGTGATAAATACTCCAGTACAAATATTAAGCAACTAATTAAGAGGATCCCCAGAAAGAGGAATGTAGACCTGAAGAATTGAGCAAAAGCTTCAGAGGTGCCAATCTTTGATCTAAAGCATCAATGCTTTAATAATGCTAAGGTTCTATGTAAATAAAATATGTGTCCTTATTTTATATGCCTGACATTTTCCTATGAACTAAACTAACTGGAGGCTGCATAATGTTATTGTTATTGTGTAAGTCTGAGCTTGCTGCTAAATCTTTGTTCTTATTGGTTGATCCTCCAAACTAGTACACACTTTCACTCTTCTGTGAATGACTGATTTAGAGGTTGCCTGGGAAGGGACAATTTTTCTCTTTATATGTTTTGCTTTTTTAAATAACGTAATTATTGAAAAGATTTTCCCCAGCAGTCTCTCTTTCGTTACCTCTGAAGTTCCAGGGAGACACCCATTTTGCTGTTATCCAGATACATTGGAACTGAGCTTTTGCTGTAGAACATTTTGTTCTATTTGCTGCAATTTTTTTTCCAAAGGACAAAGATAAACAGCTTAAGCAGATAACCATCTCTGGTTGCTGCTTTTAACAATAATATTTAGCAGCCAGTGAATAGTCTGCAAGTGCCTTTTTCAGAAAGGCTGTATTAAGTAAACAAGCAGTAAATATTCCGGGTGATGGGTAGATGTGAATTTCAACTTAGCCAACTGCCCGTATCAGGCTAAAACATTATTTTTCTGTTTTGATAAGTAACACTCATCTTGTTTAACCAGGTCTTATCAAAAATGGTGTTAGCATTTCATACCAAACATTTTTATAAAGCCCATGAGAGGTAAAACTAACAAATTTTGGGCTGTTTCATATTTCTTTAGTTTCTTCAGATGTATATTTTGATTTATGTCCAAAACATGTTATACTGTATCCTGTGTTTTCAAGAGTGATAGCTTTTGTGCATTGTTTTAATCAGTCACCATTTACAGTAATAATTGGCTTGTTTTTGTCACTGAAACCTCAGCCATGATTGAACCCTATACTTGGAAACGCATTTTAATTTGATCCTTGGTTGCCAAAAGATTATAGATGTTTTATGAGGTTTATGTACTCAATACTTGGTGATGTCTGTATCAGGTACTGTTGTAATTTGAAGTGTCACTCTTTGTGAAACTTTACGGTACCAAATTAGCTAAGGGCTGTAGCAATTTTCAGCGCCCTTACCTGGTCAGGTCTTTACCTGAGCTCTTTTCTTGAATTACTTTATATTTAAGTAACTACAGTGCATCATCAGAAACACTGGAAATGCTCCAAGTAAACCCCGATGTCACTAAAAGCATAACTTAAATTAAGATCAGATTCAGGACTTAATTCTTCTCTCTGGTGACAATGACCATGAAGATTATCAGGTTCAGCCTTCTTTATGGATCTGTTTTTCAGTATATCTGATAATATGTCCAGTAAGGGGTTCATATTTTCTAGGAGGTAGTTATTTCTGTTGTTTGACAGTTATAATTATTGAAAGTCTCTTCACATTATTAAGAAAATTGATGTATTTTTATGTATAGTTTTTAAACTGTTATTCTTAACTTCTTCCAGAAATATCTGAGATAGAATAAATTTATCCTTACTAACATTAGCTATATTTAGCTCTTTCACTATATTTTCCCAGTTGATGCTTGAATCAGCATGCTAACAAGGTCCACATGCTGCTTTTAGTTGATCTCTTAATTCTTTTCCTGATTTTCATTGTTAAAGAATTTGGTGCTCCTTAAGGTCAATTTATTTATTTATTTATTTATTTATTTATTTATTTTTGTTTTTTTGGGTTTTTTAAATAAATATTTATTTTTGTTATTCGTATCTTTTACATTATTGTGTGTTCCCCATAGGTTACCCACCACCTGTTCACCCGTGGAGCCATCACCATAGTCCCCTGTGCTCCCCTCTTTCCCCCTCTTGAGCCCTTACCCTCCCCCCCTTCCCTGCTGAATGTCGCATTCTTATTTGGCTCCTCTATATTCCTGCTATAAGGGAAACCATTCGATATTTTTCTCTTTCTTTCTAGCTTATTTCACTGATCATGATCCCTTCTAGATCCATCCATGTTGCTGCGAATTGCATGTGTTTGTCTTTTTTGAATGCTGAATAGTATTCCATTGTGTATATGTACCACATCTTCTTGATCCTGTCTATTTTTGGGCATCTGGGTTGTTTCCATACCTTAGCTATTGTAAACAGTGCTGCAATAAACATGTGGGTGCATGTATCCTTTTGGATTAGTGTTTTTGTGTCCTTTGGGTAGATTCCTTAAGGTCAATTTAATAAGAAATTGAATAATTTAAAAATTAAAAATAATTACTTAGATTTCATCAGGAATTTAGGAAATACATTCAGTATAATTCAGTGTATAAAAAATTATTTTTCATATTGTAGTCTTTATCAATTATTTACTACGTTAGGCAATATTCTAAGCACTTCCATATTTACAAAAACCCTATGAAGAGAGTACTATGATTGATCCTATTTTACTTAAAGTTTCTAAGACTCCAGAAACCTAAATCTCATTATGAGTTCTCCTCTTTCTCTCCCATACCCACTAAAGTCACCTTCAAAATAATGAGTTTTCTCCATTCCCAACACTATGAGCATAGTCCTAGCTGCTATCCTATCTCTGCTGGATAATTGCAGTAGCCTTAAAAACATAATATTTATGTTTGTGTCAAAAAAAATTTAAAAAGAATAAAAAGTAAAATGTTCTATCTATTACGGCTTTTCAGAAGCAGTTTCTTGGGTTTTGTTTCCTGTCTACCTGCTCTTTTACCTATCTGGAGCAAATACTACCAATGCCCTTTTCATTTTTCCTCAGTGCCCTGGAAATTAAAAAAAAAAAAAATTAGTTTCAATTCTGTGCTTGTTGTCCTTCCAGCATCTACGACTTTTCGACTTTTCGTTTGAGAGCTCTCTTTGTCCCCTGGAACCTGCTGTGCTCCCTGCACTTTGACAGGCCAGAAGTTTTGGTAGACTCATGCCTCCCACTCCTGTGCTACGATTAGCCTTCACTTGATGTCTTAGAAAAATTGAGGGGGGGTGGAAATCTTGAGCTTCCATGCTCCTAGACCGGCATATCTAATGCATGACCTACATTCTCTTAGAATTCTTCAGTGTGGTTGAACTCCAGTTGCCCACAGTTCTAGTCTGCTTGTTATTGTTCACCATAGCTGCCTTCTCTTCCCTGCTCCTTTACCAAAGTTGCCTGAGATTATTTCCTGAAATAAACTACTTATACTGAAACCCTGACTTCAGAGTCTGCTTCCATGGAAACCATAACATAAACTATGGCACCTCACCATCTTCCTTTTATTCTCTAAGTAATCTTTGTGAGACCCTTGAAAAAAAATCCTGTTTATTTGACCTTAAACACTTTAGTTTTATTTTACTCTCAAAAGATGGTGATAATAGAATTTTTTTTATTATTCTTTAAAACATTTTTTGTTTATTATACAGTAAAATTAACTTTTTTTGCTTTACATACAGCTCTATGAATTTCAAAGCATTTATATCTGTGTAACTGCTACTATCATTAGAACACAAAATAATACATCACTCCAGCAAACACCGTCACACATAGTCCCTTTACCATTATACCTTCTAACCCTCAACCTCTTTGTTCATTATTATAGTTTTAATCTTTTTAAGAATGCGGTATAAAGTGGAATCATATATCATCCCTAGGTCTTGGTTTCTTCACTTACAATGTATTTGATACTCATCCAAGTTATTGCATGTATCAACCACCTGTTCCTTATTATTACTTAGTATTCCATTCTGTGAATATGACATAGTTTGTTTATTTATTCACTTATTGGAGGGCATTTGGGTGGTGTAAATTTTTGGCGTTTGAAGTGTCTGCTGTGAAATTCATTTGCAAGTAGATACAAAGCTGTAAGCCTACTTTAACTCAACAAACATGATTTGGGGGGAAAAGATATTTTGATGTTCTTTATGCTTCTTGGACAATCATATTTATTCCTTTCTTTAGATTTGAGAAGTTTAGCTATTATTTTTTGAATAGGGTCTCTGGTCCTTTCTGTCTCTCTACCTGCTGGTATATACATTATCCTTGTATTTCTTCCTCTAATGGAATCTGGTATTTCTTCCAGAGTTTCTTCATTTTTCCTAAATCTTATTTCTCTTCTTCACAAATTACCTTCACTTGGGTAATTTGTACAGTTGTTTTTTCTATTTCTGCAATTCTCCCTTCCCCAGCTTAAATCTATTTAATAAGATTTCCATGTTTGTTCTCATTTCATTCAGCATCTCTTTTTGTGTTCACTTTCATGGCATGCCCCTAGCCTATTCCACTGACTTGAATGGTGTCCCTCCCCCCTCCACCCCCCACCCCTGACATAACTCCCCTTAATTCTCTCCACTTTTCCCTAGAGCAAACCACAGACTCTAGAGTAAAATTTCCATGGGAATGTTCCCTGTATTTGGAAATGAACTTTTTAAATTTCCCGTGAGCAAATTTCAGTTAAGTTTTTTTGCTTTTAGTTTTGCTTAGGCAAGAGGATCATCTAAACACCTGTATTCCCACCATGTTGTGGATAGAGTCCAGAACAAGTCTGAGTTCTTTGTGTTTGTTTTGATTCTTCTTTATTTGTTCGTATCCGTATTTACCTGGTGCCTCTTATTCCTTTTCCAAAAATTTGTAGTGTAAACCAGTTTTCTAGTTTCAAAATCTTGTTAACATTTTAAACCTGTTGTTACCTCCTTTCTCATTACTTTAATATTTGTATTTTTTGCTGGAATTTTAAAGAGCGTGCAGGAGGTCTTGGAGACATATGCATTTGTTCCATTTGAATACTTAACCTAACCAGAAGTTGTTAATAACTTTGCTTTTATGCTCTATCTTGGAATTGTTTTAATTTTTTAAATCATGTGAACTTGTATTTTTTAAAACTAGAATATTTAAAAGCTATTCCAAATATTCCTATTTCTCTTTGGTGTTTGCTTCTTGAATATTTTATAGTTAAAGCTTTATATGTAGGGCTATTTATGAGATTGACATACCAAAATACTCAAAACTTAAGAGACTTGGCTAACTCTTTCTGTGTTTTTTGAAGACATGTTGAGATTATGAATAGGACTCTTTAAAAAATTTCACTGATGGGGCCTCCCTGGTGGCGCAGCGGTTGAGCGCTGCGCTGTGGAGCTGTCCGCAGCGAGGACGCGAGTTCGACGCCTGGCCGGGGAGAATCCCACATGGTGCGGCAGACCTCTCCTGCCTCGCCTGCTGCTCCCCTCAGCAGTGTATTTCTGATCTGCCTGTTCTGCTCCCCACTCTGTCTCTGGTGAACCCTTTCACCGCCCCACGCCTCTGGCCTGCACCCCAGCTTGTATGTATAAATAAATAAATCTTTAAAAAAAAATTTCACCGATGGTATCAGAGAAAACTACTGATTTTTACACATTCTTATATTTTCTTACATGTCTAAACTTTAAACAGTGTTTGACCAATTTGCTTAGATTCTCTGGGCAGACTATTATATTAACTTACACATTGTAAAAGTTTTACTATACTAATGAGGACAATGAATTGTGTAAAAGTAATTATTTGAATGTAAAAGCTGTATTGGTGAGCTACTTAAACTAAGATTCATTTAAGTTACATTGCTTTGGATAACCTTTCTAAAGTATAGTCCATCAAGAGCCACCCACTAAAATTAGGTAAGTAATTGTGATGCACATTATTTTATGATAAGGAAACGTTTGAGAATTTCCTAAATCTTCTCTTACAAAGTCTTGTGACTATATTGTGTTTTGTCTGAAATTTAAAAAATCTCTCTGAAATATAGTGACACACCTGACATTGTTAGTTAGGCCTGACTTTGCAACAGAATTTAGTCTCCTAAATTTTCAGTTACTTTTATTATTTCACAAATCAGTTCTTCTTTGGCCTGAATATCATTTGTAACAGTTTTTGTTAACACTTCTGTACTTTTTAGACTAGAAATCTTTCAGCAAAACAAAGTAATTTTAGGGTTGCCTAACCTTTTAAAAGGGATTAAAGAGTAATTAAACTTTTTTTTTTTTTTGCTTATTTTCGTTGTACTCTATAAAACTAGTTCTCCCTAAGAAAATAATGAGACTTTCCTTGAAAGATCTATATAATAACCACTCATCCCAGCATTGGTTATTTTAAAAAGTTGTAAACACTGTAAATAACTAACAATAAGGGATTCATTAAGTTGTGGTATTTATGTATACCTCTATGATGCTATAATGTTCAGTTATTTAAAATAATTTTTAAAAATTATGTAACTACATAGGTAAATATACATATGGAGAAAACAGGACTTGTGACTATATATAACATGTCCTTTTTATATAAGAAATACCTGTATCTGGAAATAGATGGCCTCAAGTTAAGGTTGAATCATAAGCAATTTTGTTCAAACATTTTCAGTCTGTTCTACCATAATGTATATTAACAAAATAATATCCATAGGTGACATGTGAAGACATTTATCAGAGAAAGGACATAATTCCTAGAGATACAGAGACTTATAAAGTCCTACCTTTGTCACATACTATTGATAGCTGCATGACATTAACATCTCATAACCTTGATTTTACCATTTGTGAAACTACATTGTATATATAGTATTTCGCAAATATGAGAGATTATTGGCACTTATATTTTGTTTGCAAATGGGTAGCCTATTTGTAAATCTACTTCCTATATTGAAGCAATCAAAGAAACAAAGTTGGTATTTGTAATGCATGAATGTTTATAGTCTAGCACTGTCAATTTTTTAAAATTAATTTATTTATTTTTATTTGTGTCTTTTACATTACTGTATATTCCCCATAGTTTCCCACCACCAATTCACCCGTGAACCATCACCACAATCCCCTGTGCTCCCCTCTCCCCCGTTCTGAGCCCCAGTCCTCCCCCCTCTCTCATGGTTGACACTCTTGTATTTGGTTCCCCTTTATTCCTGTTATAAGTGAGACCATTCGATAGTTTTCTTTTTACTTTTGGCTTGTTTCTCTGAGCATGATCCCTTCTAGTTCCAACCACGTTGCTGCAAATTGCATGTGTTTATCTTTTTTGAATGCTGAATAAGTATTCCATTGTGTATATGTACCACATCTTCTTGATCCAGTCATCTGTTTTTGGGCATCTGGGTTATTTCCATATCTTCGCTATTGTAAATAGTGCTGCAATAAACATACGGGTGCGTGTATCCTTTTGGATTAGTGTTTTTGTGTCCTTTGGGTAGATTCCCAAAAGTGGGAATATTGCTGGGTCATATGATAGCTCCACATTTATTAATTTGAGGAAACGCCATACGGCTTTCCACAGTGGTTGGACCAGTTTGCATTCTCACCAGCAGTGTAGAAGAGTTCCTTTTTCTCCACAGCCTCACCAGCATTTGTTGTTGCCTGTTTTTTTAATGTGTGCCATTCTCACTGGCGTGAGGTGGTATCTCGTTGTGGTTTTGATTTGCAGTGCCCTGATTATAAGTGATATTGAACATTTTTTCATATGGCTGTTGGCCATTTGCTTTTCTTCTTGGAGAAGTGTCTTTTTAGCTCTTCTGCCCATTTTTGGACTGGATTGTTGACTTGTGTGAGCTCCTTGTAGATTTTAGTTATCAGTCCTTTATCAGTTGTGTTGTGTAGCACTGTCAATTTTTTAAAAATGATTTATTATTTATTTTTAAAGATTTATCTATTTATACATACAAGCTGGGGCACAGGCCAGAGGCGTGGGGCGGCGAGAGGGCTCACCAGAGACAGAGTAGGGAGCAGAACAGGCAGATCAGAAGTACACTGCTGAGTGGAGCAGCGGGCGAGGCAGGAGAGGTCTGCCACACCATGTGGGACTCTCCCTGGCTGGGCGTCGAACTCGTATCGCCGCTTCCGGCAGCTCCACAGCGCAGCGCCCAACCTCTGCGCCACCAGGGAGGCCCGCACTGTCAATTTTAATTTGCAACCTGTATCATTTCTCTCTAGGTTATGTCAAGGCCTTAAAACTGGAGGTGAACAAAGACAGATATGATCCTGAGAAGGATTCCCCATATTTACTTTTTCCAGATATTTTTATGAGCATGGTCTGTGTAAAATAATGAGGGTCAGGTGGAGGGGAATATTAAAAAACATAAGTTGTTGATATCCACTGATGTATAGCTTATGTGGCATGATCAGTGATAGGAGTAACTTGAAAAAGGCCTGCAAAATGTAGCCAATCAGTTATGACAGTTCATAAAATAGCTTGGGCTTTACACCTGTGATAGCATTTTTTTCCTGTTTGCCAGTAACGACAGTGGGGAGAGCAAAATCCCGATTTTATCCTGTTTGTTTAATGCTTATTCTGCTTACTATCTCTCAGAGACTACTTTTGTTTCCAGCTGTCTAAACATTCCTTCACATTACTGTCAGAAATGTGACTTGCGCTCAGGTTCAAGAATTGTATTGTCTACTCACTTGTTTATTATTTCCTCAACAAAGATTTGAAATGGTTGAGTCAGATGGCATTATTATATTTTAAATCGAAATTCTTTGAGGAGTATTTTTTATAAAGTAGTGAAATAATCTCTTGATACCCCAAAATCTGTTATTACTTAATCTTATGATATGGTGAACTTGAAAACTCTGCATTTCATTGGAGGTTAGGGTAATTTCTTTTCACCCTTTCAAAAAACATTTTTGAAACTTCATTATGTAAGATATTGTTTATGACTATATTAGTATATTTCATTTGAGAATACAGCATCAAAGTTTTCCATAAAGAATGATTCCCATGATATTTTAAATGCATGACATAAAACAGTTCATTTTTATATCTGTAATTTTATGTATGAAAAAGGGATCATGTGTCATCATTGTTCTGTTGGCTATATTGACAACCTCTTTGGGAAAAATTTAGTAAGACATATCTGACCAGGTCTACCATGAAGTAACATTACTATCTTAAGTTGTGGTCACATTAAATTTAAATTTGATGAAGTATTTAATAAATCCAAAAAAATAATTTTGGAATTTCTCAAAAGTTTTACTATGAATACTTTATTAAAGTAAAATGTAATAGAATTCCTGTTATAAGCTTGGGGAGGGGAATGAGGTCCTTTCAGGGAAAAAGGAGGTCTTACTACCTGAACTCAAATGTTCTCCTTATGGATGTTATGTGTTCATTACTTTCTATTAGAAGAAGGAATTTTCTTACAGGCTTTTAAAAAGAGGGACACCTTTCTTTTTATTTAATGTTTGTTCAGTAAAATGTATCTCAATGAGCTGTAAATGTATAGATATGAGGATCTTTGAAAATGCTAAGAGTGACTCTTATTCTAAGAAATTTATGTAACTCAGAAATAATTCAAATTGGTCACATTACTGAATCAGGGTTTTGGGGCGCAAGCTCCCAGTCCAGGGGCCACAGGCTACTCTTCCTTGGTTCTTGTCTTCCATGAGGAAAGAATTCAGCATAGAGACCAGAGTTACAAAAAAGCAAGAGATTTATTGATATGTAGGTAGGAAGGACAGGGAAAGCTCTCCCAGTGGAGGAGGTTCCTGAGTGGGTAGCTGTTCAAGTGGTGAGAAGCAGGTGCTTGTATGGGTACAGTGGTCAAGGAGTGGGGATTTGACTGAAAGCTGTCTCCATATTGTCTCTTGCTGATTGGCTGCGCCTGAGGGTGTCTCCTAGACTACCAAGGCTCACTGAGTTTTTCCCCCTTCCTCTACTTTTCCGAAAGCAGCTTTGGTTGATTGCTATTGTGCTATTATGTTGGTGCTGAACACCCATTTTTATTTTTTTTTAATTTTAAGATTTTATTTATTTATGCATACAAGCAGGGGTGTAGGCCAGAGGTGTGGGGTGGTGATAAGGTTCACCAGAGACAAGAGTGGGGAGCATAACAGGCAGATCGACAGAAGTACACTGCTGAGGGGGGCAGCGGGCAAGTCAGGAAAGGTCCGCTGTGCCATGTGGGAATCTCCCTGGCTGGAGATTGAACTTGTGCTGCAGTGGCTCTGGACAGCTTCATAGGGCTGTGCCCAACCTGTTGCACCACCAGGGAGGCCCTGAACATCCCATTTTTAATTGAATGCTGGTGGAGAGGGGTATGGGGGACATCCTTCTGGTCTGTGATTGCTTTTCAATCAGGCTGATAAATGGACTTGGGTCTTGGGGCACCCTGTGCCTAACTGACTGCCTATACCCATTTCCTAACTTCCTCCTTCAGTGCATTTTTGGTTGTTATAATTTTATTATAGTGTATGTATGTATTATATCTGTGTACACATAAAACCTTTGAGATTATAGGCACATGTTCTTTTTTCTATTTTTAAGCAGCAAAATATCTACTTGTTCACTTGAGAAATCAATTTGATTATAAAAGTTGTTTTAGTATATTTGGTTTTTCTTAAATTTTTATTTTTATTGAGGTAACACACAGATCTTCTCATATATTTTACCATACCATGCCTGTCACCAAAGCACCCATAATCTTCTGCCATAACATTGGGCCCCTCCTCCCATTACCCCCTCAGTTCTAAAGTTATATTTCTTTCTTTCTTTCTTTCTTTCTTTCTTTCTTTCTTTCTTTCTTTCTTTCTTTCTTTCTTTCTTTCT
>PVIJ01018986.1:0-24819 GCA_004024925.1 Scalopus aquaticus
AAGTAATGGTGAGAGTGGACATCCTTGCCTTGTGCCTGATCTTAGGGGAAAGGCCTTCAGCTTCTCACCGTTGAGGATAATATTGGCCGTGGGTTTCTCATATATGGCTTTTATTATGTTGAGGTATGTTCCTTCTATCCCAAGGATTTCAAGGGCTTTTATCATAAATGGGTGTTGCACTTTGTCAAATGCTTTCTCAACGTCTATTGATATGATCATATGGTCTTTGTTTTTCTTTTTGTTGATGTGTTGTATTACATTGATTGATTTTCGGATGTTGAACCATCCTTGTGTCCCTGGAATAAATCCCACTTGGTCGTGGTGTATTATCTTATGGATGCATTGTTGGATCCTGTTGGCCAAGATTTTGTTGAATATTTTTGCATCAGTATTCATTAGGGAGATTGGTCTGTAATTTTCTTTTTTTGTATTGTCTTTTTCTGGTTTTGGTATTAGAGTAATATTTGCTTCATAGAATGTGTTTGGTAGTACTCCTTCCTTCTCGATTTTTTGAAAGGGTTTGTGTAATATAGGGACTATTTCGTTTTTGAACGTTTGGTAGAATTCATTTGTGAAACCATCTGGTCCTGGGCTTTTGTTTTTGGGGAGGTTTTTAATTACTGTTTCAATTTCACTACTTGTGATTGGTCTGTTTAGGTGTTCTATATCTTCTTTGTCTAGCTTTGGGTGATTGTATAGTTTTAGGAATTTGTCAGTATCCTCTAGGTTGTTATACTTGTTTCCGTATAGCTGTTTATAGTGGTCTCTGATTATTTTTTTTATTTTTGCTGTGTCCGTTGTGATTTCTCCTTTTTAATTTATGATCAGAGTATTTTTAATTAACACAAGAAGACACCTAACCTGCCATGTTCAGGATGTGTGTAGAGCTTTCTATTTATGTGCAACACAGGAGTAAATTTCAACAAATTCATGCACATGAAGTATGAATAATTATATTCATACTTGACCTTGTTCCTTCCCTCCCTCTTCTCTCTCCCCTGTTTTCCAGTCATTAACATCATTGCAAGTTTAAGGATGTACACTTTAAATAATAAGCTTTGGGGTTCAGGAGAACAGCTGTCCCTCCCCCACTCAGTTCACAGTGTTGTAAGTTCCCCTGTTGTGCATTTGATACTGATTATGTGAATTGTGAAATATTGTTTAAGAATATTTAATTTAATTTAACTTTTTAATTTTTTTAAATTTAATTTAAATGATACAGGTCAAGTAAACTAAAGGCCATTTAGGAGCTCTAATTATCATGCTATTTGGCATGGTATTTGATAAATACATTTGGTCCATTTGGGGCTCACAAGGCATTTTAATACTTTCATTACATGATATAATGCCTAGATTTTTACCCTGATGGAATCCACATCAAAGTTCATTTATCTAAAGGATCATGGATTCCATTCCAGGTTTTGGCATCCCACCCCCCCCAAAAAAAAAAGTTTAAATTAATACTTTTTATTTATGACACTTGGGGGACCCTTTAAAAACCTAAGCATGTTACAATTTGAAGAGCTTAAATCACTTGATGAAGACTTGAGAGAGGAAAACACTACACAGCGTATTTGTGAGCTGAATATTTAAGGCCAGTAATTACTGAAAGGTACATTTCAAGAGGAACTCTTTGAATTTTATCATTATAAGTGGTATAAAAACACCTTGTTCTAATTAATTTTTTAATGTCATCTATCATGAAGACATGTTAAGAACATTATAAGAATTCTTAGAAGATTAGGTCTAAATAATGAGTAGATGATCTGATTTTAATTTGTTATATTTGGGCCTGATTATCCAGAAAGATACTCTTTAGGCAAAGGAAACGGAACCTTGGGCATCCTCAAAATGACCTGTCATCTTTAGAACAGTCTTAAAGACACAAACACTAGCCACTGTGGCTTCAGTTGCTCGTGTGTCCCAAGCGGGCATGTGATTATGTCAGTCACATCGGACTGCCTACTAAGTCCTATTTGTGTGTCACTGTTTTGAACACATACATAAAATATATTTAGACCAAAAATCCCTTTTAATACCCTCACTCATTACCATATCTCTGTTTCAGCAAGTGAAACCATCAGCCACCTAATTGCCCAAACTATAAATATAGGAACCATCATTGCTCCCTTTCTGCAGAAGCCATTGACCTAAATGCTATCAGTTCTTCCTAGTAAGGGACTATCACCCTCTCCATTTTCCCATAGCTGCTACCACACGTCTAGGTCATTTTTGTTTCTCTTCTGGATTACTGTAGTAGTTAGTCTCTTCCCTTATCTCTTGTCCCCCCCCCCTTTTTTTTTGTCCTTTCCAATCCATTATTTATCTTTTAGCTAGAGTATTCTTTCTTACAATGTAGCTGATTATGTTGCCTTTATTGAAAGTCCCATCTTTTTGTCTTTTTAGCAAATTAGTTCTGGTATTTGTTTCTCTTTAGCCTTTATTCTTTCCTTTCCTTCCTCCATTAGTTGATTGAAGATTTTTTGTCCTTATCTGTGCTATCCTTTCTTATTAGGCTTTTTGTAGAAATCATTCTCCTGAGTTCTTCCCCTGGGTTCTTTAGCCACTTCCCATCCACCTCCTCACTTTTGTCCCCAACCAGTTCTTTTGCATAGTTGATCCCTTCTTCTCCATCCTTCATTTAAGGTTTACCTTCAAGAGGTTACTTCTTTTAGGAGGAAATTTTCATCCCATCTTTGCAAAAGATCTCAACTTGGTGCCTTTTTAATGGACTGCCAAACTGCCATGTACTTTCTTTATCATATGTATCACTTGGGATTATAGTTGTTTTATTTAATTGAATCAATCTCTCTCTCTCTGTATACACACACACACACACACACACACACACGCACAAACACACACACACACACACACACACACACACACACACAGAGGTCTCAGTAACACCAGAGACTATGATTCTTACATTTTGTCTATCACAAAGTTGGCCCTAAATAAATATTTGTTGAAGCAATGAGTAAAATTACAAAAATATTCAGGAAAGTAGCACTTTCATAATACCAATGCTTTGCTGTTTATTCTCCTCCCTCTTTTTTGGTAGAAATGATAAGAGAAAACAATTTTTTATAAGTTATTATATAGGTAGCTATAAGTTAGAATTCATATTGATATCATTTCATTATTATGTTTTCCAGGCTGGGTTATTTATAGACAAAGGTGTGAAAACAAGCAACGCCAGTGCTGTTGACCCAAGGGAATACCTCTGTTTGGATAACAGCGCAAGGTAGAGCTGGTCCTTTTAAACCACACTCAAGCCAGGTTTGCCAGAGCAAAACTTTCCAAGCTAATCCATTGTGCTCTTTGCTTCAGTAACACATTTATACTGAAGTTTTCAGAGTTTGTAGGAGGGTTTTAAAAAAACATTTATTCTGCTGTTCTGGGTGCTGGGACTGGGCTTTTTATCTTACTGAGATGCCAGAGAAGCTGCTGCTTTCCCTCCCTCTCATTGGTGTAAATTGATGTTACAGTAGTGGAAAGAGAAAGAAGAGAGAGATATTGAAAAGTTTCCATATTTGGCATAAGCTAGAATATGAGTCATTGAAAGAGAAGTTAAGCTAAGTTATTGTTAGTGGCAAAAACGGAACATTGCAATAAATCTAATTCAAAGGGGAAGGTGTTAAACTAGATCACATTGGTTCTGGTTCACTTATTTGTAGCCTCAGATTCACATCAGAGCCAGGCTCTATGTTATTGTCCTTTATAAGGCATAAAATGTGGTTGGGATATGGATCAGCATTTCAGCAAAGTCCTCTTACATGCTGTGTATGGGCCAAAATAAATGAAATGTCTCCAATAGAAATAAAAAATTCTGCAAAAGATGGCAACCTAGTCATATTGCATAGACACTATGTGCATGTTATTTTTCCTTAATTCAAGTGGATTGCCTGGTTAATGGCGTTGGAGGGGTGCTAGATTTAATAGGGTCTGTTGATATACATTTAAAGGTCCCCTTGTCTTGTGGTTCACAAGGGAATAAAGTAGGAACCACACTGTAGGTCAGTGAGTTGAATTAGGTGTGAGGCAGGATCCTTGTTACATCCTAATAAGGCATAAAGTCAGGGATAATGTGGAAAATAGAGTTGGTAAAATTACTCACCAGGACTTTTTAAGAGCCTGAAATATTTCAAAGCAATGATCTGATAGCATTTATGATGCCTCAGAATTGTGAGCAGGCTGGCTGACCATTCATTCAGTCATTCTAAAATTTTATTGATTTGCCAATCATTTACATAACTGTATAATTTGGGGAGTACAACTTTACATCTCTGTTTGTGCACATGCTTCTCTCATCCCCCACCAGAGCTACAGTGTGTAGACATTGAAAACACACAGTATTAGACACCAGCTAATGAATGAGCAAGATATGGAATGGAAAAATTGAGAATATAACTTTAGAAGAAAAAGGAGCATAGAACAAATTATGAATCAAGGCAAGGCTATTAAATAACAAATCTTTACTAGAAAGTCACTGCTGCCTTTTTAGTCTCAAAGAGTTTATTATAACTATTAGAACTAGTAATGTGTACTTTGCTAAATTAGTGGTAACAGGAAAACCCTCACACTCCCCAGAGTTGACACTTTTCCCTGCCTTAAAAAATTGTGTGTGTGAATAGATAGATGAGTAAATATATTTCAGAGTCCACTGATGTTTTAATTAGACCTGATAATAAAACAATATCCATATTGGACTAAAAAGTTCTTTACCTGGAGTACGCATGTGGTACGATGATAGTGGTAGTTTTCCTTGTGCTCTCTAATATTTACCTCTCATACCAGTTGGTAGATACGTACATATTATTAGTAAGGAGTTACACTGCATTTGGAAGCTGTTATTAAAAGGAACTGACTGTAGAAGAGGACCAACACATATGGCACCTGGTGTATACATTTAATTTTGTATAAGCTGCTATATAGACTATTCCCATGCGTGCCATTCAAATATGTGTAAAAATGATAAAACTCTGATACAGATAAGTAGTAAGTTAGTTCATGAATTAAACATCAGACTCTTGAGATCCCCAAGGTATTTAGTCTTTTCATCAAGGGAAGTTGACTCAACACTTAATCAGATGAGCCTTTCCTTGTATGTTCAAAATGTAAAATTGTCAGAATTCAAAGATGGAAAATTTTTTTTTAATATATATTTTTATTGTTATTTATGTCTTTTACATTTTGTATTCCCCTTGGGTAGCCCACCACCAATTCACCCGTGATCCATCTCCATGGTCCCTTGTGTTCTTTTCTACTCCATTTTGTGCCCTTTTCCTTCCCTCCCCCCGCCTCCCCCCCCAACACCCCAGCTGATTGTCTCTCTCCTATTTGGTTTCCTTATAGTCCTGTTATAAGTGAAACCATTCGATATTTTTCTCTTTCTTTCTGGCTTATTTCACTGAGTATGATCCCCTCTAATTCCACAAAGATGGAAAATTTAACTCCAGAAAGTTCTCAGCTGGCAGTTGAGAAGTTTTATCTTAGAGTCAAAGAACATGAGAACCGACTAGTACATTGAAGGTAGCAGACAGGTAAGAGAGGGTTGGGAAAGTGTGCAGGGAATCTCACAAATGAGAAAATTTGGAAAAATGAACTATTTTTTACATACCAAGTGGGAAAGGGAATGAAAATATAGGATATTCTTGCAAGTGGTCAGTGATTAATTTATCCAGATAGGAATTTCAGAGATGATGAGATGACTACAGCAGGGAATGTTACCTAAAAAAAAAATTTTTTGGCTTTCTTTTAGAACACTGTGTAGTTTCCTTTCCAGAATTCTTCCATCTGCTTGGTGTTATGTAATGACCACAAAACTGTCTTCCAGAAGAGTGGGTGAGGGCTCAGAGTTAGACTTTTTACCCCTTAGGTCAGAACTATCTGGTGTGAGGAGAACAGGGTCATATACACAATCTGAGGCTGGTTATAACTCTTTCATCTCCAGTGCTGCTGCCCAAGTCTACACCACCAACAACTGTTTGAAACACACAAAAGTCCTTCAAACTGGTCTTACAGTCCATTCTCTGTCATCCTTTCATCAGTGGCAGTTAGTGACATTTAAAAAAAAAGTTGCCAGTCACATCACTTCCTTGATTTCTGTTTCCAGTGACTTCCCATCGTGTGTGTGTGTGTGTGTGTGTGTGTGTGTGTGTGTGTGTATGTATCTATCTGTCTGTCCACCCGTCCATCCACCCACCCACTTTATTGAAGTCTGACATATAAAAAGCTGTATGTATTTAATGTATACAACTTGATGTGTGTAGAGATAAGTACACACCCATGAAATCATCATCACCTTCAATAACATAGATCTATCCATTATATTCCTCCCATTCTCTTTGTTATTATTTTTAAAAGGTAAAAAAATTATTTTTTTTGTAGTAGTAACACTTATTTACCTACCTTCTTAGCAAATTTGAAGCATACAACATTGCATGTTAGCTATAGACACTATTCTGTATAGTACAGCTCTAGAACTTAATCTGTCTTGCATACTGAAATTTTTTACTCTTTAATCATCACCTCCCCATATTCCCAACCTCCCAGTCCCTGGCAACCACTACTTTCTGCATTTAGAATAAAAAAACATGTTCTTGCCTGGTGCTTGTCCACCTTCGAATGTTCTCCCCCTTTCTTCTCACTCTCAGCCAACTTGCTTAATGTTCTTTTAACAGGCTGCACTCACCTATGCCTAAGGGCCTTTGCATTGCTGTTCTCCATGCTACTGTCTTCTCCCATAGGTATTTTGGGAGCGCCTACTGTGTCCCTGCAACTGTGGCAGTAGCATTTGTGGAAGTTTTTTTCCTGATTGTATGAATAAGAATCTTAATTTGCTGAATTGGTTTTTGAAGTCGTCTAACATCCCAACCTCAGTTTTTATAAGATTATGATAGAAATGTTCTCTTTTTAAAAATAAGTAGCCTTGTGGAATTATTTATTTGAGTTGTTAGACAGTTTTTGATACCGATTATTATTAAGGACCTTTATGAGTATTTTAGAAAAAAGAGAAAGAAAAGATAAAATTCAGTCTTTTTTTAAGATTTATTTATTTTTGCATTCAAGCTGGGGTACAGACCAGAGGCGTGGGGCGGAGAGAGGGTTCACCAGAGACAGAGTGGGGAGCAGAACAGGCATGTCAGAAATACACCGCTGAGGGAAGCAGCGGGTGAGGCAGGAGAGGTCTGCCACACCATGTGGGATTCACCCCAGTCGGGCGTCGAACTCGCTTCAACTCATCGCATGCTGCCGACAGCTCAGCAGCGCAGCACTCAACCGCTGTACCACCAGGGAGGCCCAAATTCAGTCTTTATAATTACTAAGTTAATGAAATACAATCTATTTTGAATTTAGACACAAGATATTGAACATAGTTTTATTTCTATAACATTTCACCGGCATACAATTCAAATAATACTCTAGTTCACATGTATGTGCATGTTGAAATATGATAAATTTATTCAAAAAGTTTATATTAATAACCTGTAGGTGAAGAATTTGTGAGAACCATGCCAGACTTTATATTCTGAATTTTTTGCTTTTTAGGAAATGGTTGTCATGCTTTGAATGTTCTGCAGTGTCCGTTCTATAATATAAATTAATTTAAAAAATAACTAAGAATATAGGAAAAATCACTTTTCTGAAACCTTGTGTGTAAATTGATTTTTCCTTCAGTATTTGGATTCAAAAAATTAATTTGGGTGTTAAATATTTTGGTTTTGCTCAAATTTAAATTCTGTTGACACATAAGCTTATAATTATAAATAGATAATTTCCATTGCCTTTTTATTACTTAAAAATCATTCTCGTTTTTTCATTTTTCCTTGAATTTAAGGTTTCGACCTCATCAGGATGCAGACCCTGAAAAGCCACGCGTCGCTGCTTTAATTGACAGGCTCATTGCTTTCAAAAATAATGACAACGGAGCTTGGGTCAGAGGAGGGGATGTCATTGTTCAGAATTCAGCGTGGGTATTCTCCACAAAGTTATTATCTCATGGCACTGTGATGTACTTATCTTTGAAGGATATTTTTAAAACTGAAAATACAGTGGTGGTTTCTGGAATCAAGTCATTATTAAAAATAGGGCGAGCTCTGGGGAAGTGTGTTAGAGGTCACAGACTGCAAATGTTTGCAATTGTCTCATTCTGCTGCTTTCATTGGAAAGCTGAACTTGTCCGGTGACAAAATATTTTGATGAGGTTGAAGAGAAACTGGGAATTTAATTTTATATAATAAACATGATTTAGGTCAGAGAACTTAAATAAAGATTTTGGAACTACCTGGATTTTTTCCCCTTCCTCTTGGAAATTCTTTAAAGTTTTCCTAATGTTGTTCTGCCATTCAAAACAAAAGTTGTGAACTCCACCTTCATAAATCTGTTGACTGAGGACTAACGACTTGAGGCAGTCAGCATCTCACTTTTCTCCATTTGTGTCATTTTAGGAGAAATGTATGTGTTGAACTAAGATTTGGTGTGCTACTGTAGAAAAACATATTTTCCTTGCACTGACATTAGTTTCTTGGCATTTGACTGTCAACTCTGACATTTATCATGCAAAATCGCTGATAGTATATTAAATCTGTAGCGATTAACAATCACTTGGATATTAATGTTGCAAAAATTTGAAGAGAATACCATTTCTAATTGTTTTAAAAAATAATTACAAAAAATTACAGCTAACATATGCTGTTTACTGTGTGGCAAGCACTGTTCTACATGGTTTATATTAACTTGTATGTTAAATGCTCTTAACCTATGAGGTAGGTAATAAATATTATTTCAACTTATAGCTGAGGAAACAGAGGAGTTGAGTCATTTACAAGGTCATTGGCAAAAGTGATTCTAAGACTTATACTTTCCCTGTGGAGTCTGCTTTTAGTTACTATCAGGAGAAACTTTTTTGTAGTCTTAAAGAATAATCATTATTAGAAACTTCTAGGTTTCATAATAATTAAATATTGAGAGAATTATGTCTTTTTACATGATGTGGCAAATTCGAATATTCCCTCATATTTTCTTTCCTTATAGATTTTCAGATAATGGAATTGGATTGACCTTTGCCAGGTTTGTAATTGCTTAAAAATAATTGATTGTTTTAACATTGTAAGGTAAAATAAGCCTTCATTTTATTTTTGTGTGTAGTACACAAGAATGTTTTATCGTTTATTAGCATCAAAGAAAAGAATTAGGATCCACTTTCTGATACCACTAGAGGGCTAAATTATTGATTAATTGAATTCATACCAACTTCATTGGTTAATATTGTTGCAGTGCCACAAAAGAGTGGGTGTGTATATTTTTGCTTAGAAGAAAACACTTGCGCTTTAGACTAAAGTTCTTAAAACTTAAGAGGAAGGGACTAAAACTTAAGAACAAAGTAACTGTTTTCTATTTCTTTTTTAAAGATTATTATGCATACAAGAACTTGGGTGTAGGCTGGTTGTGGGGCGTGAGAGGTTTCACCAGAGACAGAGTGGGGAGCAAAACAGGCAGATCCACTGAAATACACTGCTGAGGGGAGTAGCGGGTGAGACAGGAGAGGGCTACTGTGCCATATGTGGGTTATATCTGGCCAGGGATGAAACTTACACTGCAGTGGCTGGTGATAGCTTGATAGCGCTGTGACGTAACTCCTGCATCACCTGGGAGGCACAAAATAGCTGTTTTCTTAGAAGCTACTCTAATTTTGGGATCATCTTTAAGAACTGAATTTTTTATGCTATGTATCAGACTCCAAATAAGTTATTCTTGTATCTAAAACATGTTTGTCATCTAATTGTTGTATCCTAGGCATCTTTGTTCTCCCCATTTGCATATTGTTGCTTACAACAATGATAAAATAACCAGTTGTTGCTGTTAAATTTCTTTATGTTTAATATGAAAACCATGTGTTAATTTTTAAGGATAGGTTCACAATTTAAAAGCACCTTTTCATGACTTGACAATATATATTAGAAAAAGCTATTACCTGCTCTGAAACTTTTAGTTTTTAAAGTTACAGCTTGCTTTCATTTGGAGGTTGATTTAAATTTCCTGGAGATGCATGGTTGATTATTATTTACATTTTATCAGTGATGGAAGCTTCCCGAGTGATGAAGGGTCCAGCCAGGAGGTCTCTGAGTCCCTTTTTGTTGGAGAAAGCAGGAATTATGGCTTTCAGGGTGGCCAGAACAAGTATGTAGGCACTGGAGGAATAGACCAGAAGCCTCGGACATTACCTAGAAACAGGTAAGTATTGCTGTAGTAGTAGAATGTTAAATTTGGACAATAAATGAAAAGCTAACCATTATGGAGGTTTCTGTAATAATCTTGGAATTATATGGATTAGTGGCAGCAAATTGTTCATCATCATCTTTATCATTATTGACTAATTATTGCCATGGATTGTGCCCTACTCTGCTGCTGTTGCTATTATTAACATTGTCTATATTATCCTCTAGAATCCTGGAACATCAATTACTAAAAACCTCATCAGTTTCATTGCCAGTTTTCTAAGAAAGGAAACCCACTTTGTTTCTTATGCTTTTGTATAAGGCCTCATATGAGCTGGTGATGTTTGTCTTTTATTTTTGAGCCACATAAAGTTGGCAAACCGTAAGCTACTAGGCCCTTTTTCCCTCCATTTCAGAAATAGCCACTGGAAAAAGGAAATTACCCATTGAAAAGAGTCCTAGGGAAGGGTCTCAGGATGTCCAGGCTGACCCAGCCCTGACCACAGCTGCATAACTAGGGTGTTTCTGACACTGCAATGGGTTGGGACTAGTTTTTGGCTTGTTTTCCTGTCATAAAAACCATCGAATCATTAAAATAGTACTTAGCACTTGAAAAATTCTTAGAGCCTTTAGGGAACTATTAAGTAATTAATCCATACCTCAGTTCTGACGCAGTTTGGAGTTGTCCTCATTTCACTTGTGAGAAAACCAGGTGGAGAAACATCAGTGTTCTAAAGGCCTTCCACCAGAACTTATATCTGAACTCTTCAAGCACTAACTCCCTTAAAGAGACAACTGTACTGTGTCTGACATTGGGCTAGGACAGATCAGGACATTGGGGCAAATGCACTGTTTATTTTGGGAACTCAAGGTGGGGCTTGGGGAGAGGACTTTGCTAGCTTCTGGTCAAGGGTTGCTGTGCAGGCTCCTCGCCCCTGTATATGTGGTTGGGAGATCTTGAGTGTCGTCATATGCCAGGCCCTGTGCATGACCCCTGTTAGTCAGACCTTGGCACCACTCAGAAAGGAACTGCATGGGTTTCTAATAACTAACATTTATTAAAAGCTTATAATGTATCAGACTCTGTTCTAAATACTTTATTTGCCCAGTCTTTTTTTTTTAAGATCTATTTATTTATGCATACAGGAACTGGGGTATAGGCCAGAGGTGTGAGATGGTGAGCAGAGTCACCAGAAACAGTGGGGAGCAGAACAGACAGATCAACCGAAGTGCACTGCTGAGGGGAGCAGCAGGCGAGACAGGAGAGTTCTGCTGCGCCAAGTGGGAATCTCCCTGGTGGAGTATCGAACTCTTGCTGGGCTGTGGATAGCTCCATAGGCTAAGACTTAATCCATTGCGCCACTGGGGAGGCCCTGTAATTAACTTTTTAAAGTAGACTTTATAAAACCCAAAAGAGGATTTTTTTCCTTGTCCTTTCCCCACTTTATAAATGAGTGACTTACTTAAAGTACTTGGTGTGGGATTCAAACCCTGTTAGCTTCGCCTCAGCGCTGTGCTCATTATCATTAGGCTATTACTACCTCTGCTAATGTGGAGACTTTTGTAACAGCCTATATTGGATTGGGGTTTGGACTGCAGTATGGTGCTGGCCATGTCAAGTCCATTTTTTTTTTTTTTAAAGATTTATTTATCCATACACACAAGCTGGGGTACAGGCCAGAGGCGTGGGGCGGCGAGAGGGTTCACCAGAGACAGAGTGGGGAGCAGAACAGGCAGATCAGAAGTACTCTGCTGAAGGAGCAGCGGGCAAGGCAGGAGAGGTCTACTGCACCATGTGGGATTCTCCCCGGCTGGGCGTCGAACCCGCATCGTGCGCCGCCGACAGCTCCACAGGGCAGCGCTCAACCGCTGCGTCACCAGGGAGGCCCTCAAGTCCATTCTTGTTACCTTATATTGGTCTCCTGTTTAGTTACAAAATGCTTATTGCTTCTTTACTAAGAAGAATTTTTCAAAAACAAAGATTTCTCGTTGGTCAGTGGATCTAGTTTTTATTTTACTGTATGTCTATAACCTTTTGTATGGGAGAGGATCATTTGGGGACATAGGCATCAAAATAAAAACATCACAAAGGGTAGATTTTTAAGCAGAGTATTTGGTTTTTCTGCTAATGTATATCCTTTTTTTGTAAAATGCTGCCAAGGTGTAAACTTACTAGTTGCTATAGAAATCCTCTGCAAATAACATTGCATGGGTTTAATAGGAGAGAAATTAAGGGATACAGAATATTATGGACTTTACACATTAATGATGGTTAATGATATATAATTAGTAGGCTAAGGAGTTTGTGTTTGAACAGAAAGAAGGAAAATGAATAAAACGAATTTCTCAATCTAGTAATCTACTTTGACATAGTAAGCTGTGAGGACTTATACTTTTCTCCTTTTAAATACACCATTAAATCTTATTACTATCATTTAGTGACTTGAAAGGAGATTCTTTGTTTTTATCAGATTTGTCTTTTGCTCTCATGCTAGAGATTTTAGAACTTAAACTAAAGTATATGAGATACCAAATAAAAGGTCTTAATGGAGTGGTTCAAAAAAGCCAAACTCAACTTTTCAGAGAAGCTTCTTTTGTCCCAAGTAGCACATCTCCCCATCCATCCTGTTGTATTATTGTACCTTATTGTCTCCATAGCGCTTATTACGTGAAATTATCCTTTGTTTATGTTTGCCTTTCCTACTACCGTATGGCTTGGTTACCTCTGCATGTTAATTTTGTGTTTAGTGCTTACAAGATGTCCATCAAGATCCAAAAAAATATATATGCAGGCCAAGTGCTGTTTAGGGGATAGACCCTTGTGCATTAAATCTTCTATCTCAACAGGACATTCCCAATTAGAGGCTTTCAGATATACGATGGGCCCATTCATCTTAGCAGGTGCACTTTCAAAAAATATGTGCCAACTCCAGATAGGTATACCAGTGCTATTGGCTTCCTCATGAAGAATCCCTGGCAGATAACCCCCAGGAATAACATCTCCCTTGTGAAGTTTGGTCCACAGGTAAGTATGTTCCGATGGTTTCTCTATGGTAACTGTGATAGGAGAAGGGGGGATAGCACATTCCCAAAGACAACACAAAGGATTTTGGAGTCTTTATTACTGGGAGAAGAAATATATGCAAAAGTGACTCCTAACTCTATGCACTCTATCCCATTGACTTCAGTGTGAAAACAGATGTCCCATGTGTCTTTGCGGGTATTTTTGACATTCAAGTGATATCGTGAAAGGGAAAATCACTTAGAATGACGATGTGGTTGTTGTGTCCTAAGAATGAGAGGACATAGGATTTGTGGAAATTCAGTGTCATAATCCATATAGGGTTTTAGGTTCTGCCTGGTATTTTACTTGCCTGGGGCTTGTTTTTCTGGAGAAAAGAGGATGAAAGGTTGAGAAAGGAGAGAAATACTTACTTGGGGTGTATGATACCAATTAGATTATTTCTGATACATAGACTATTGAAAGGTTTTTATGAGGATTGCGAATAAGACTTAGAAATACTAGTTTATAATGCAGATCCCACCAAAATGGTTTCAGCAGTTTCATCAGTTCCCCTTGATCTTGACGATCCAGGACAGTCTGTTTACATACCCCAGCCTTGCCCATTTTGCCAGTCCTGAGATGGCAGTGGCATAGAGAGGGTGAGTCTCAGATGTCTCACTCCTTGGTCTCAGGCAGCCGGTTTGGGACAGTGGTCCATAGGTGTTTCATTCACACACACACACAAATTTTATGGTTGCCCAGTTTAAAACAGAACATGGAATTGTTTGCCAAAGTCTGTATCTGGTTTTCTCGAATAGCCAGGGCATAAAACAGAGATGTAGGTGCAAGTTAGGATGTTGACTCAGTTGGCTGGTTGCCTTTTGGTTGGCTGGTTGTCGCTCAGTTGGCTCCACGGGATAGGAAAGACTTCTCAGGCAGATAACTTCCCTCTTACATAAATAGGGTGGGTCTCGGGTCAGCTCTCTGGTGTGGGCGCTGGCTGTTCACTTACTGCCCATGTGGACCTCCCCTGGTGTAGAGTTTAGTGACCACTGACACGGTCAACTAAGAAACACCCTGTCGGATGTTGCATCTGTTATTGAGTCCTGGAGTTCTTATAGTGAAGAGGATTTGTGCCACTGAAGTCTAGTGTTCCATCAGCCTGGAGCTGTCAATGGGGTGATGTTGTAGAAACAGTCTGTGAATGGTACAGCTTGCAAAATTTGTTCTGCTTAAAAAGGTGTAAATTATGCATTAAACTTTTAGATTTAGTCATGGGGTCACAAGGGCAAAGAGAGAAGAATCTACAACAAAGAACCTAGAACCACTTGTCCCAGACACCGTGGTGTTTTCATTGATGGCTCATCAGTGGGTGTTAGTGGCAAGTGCATGAAAGCATCGAGAAGTGAATCTGTGTGACTTGAGGCACGTTAGCAATATGTAACTGGTAAGAAATAGCTAAAGACTAGAAAGTGTCATTGCAGCCTATGTGGCAGCGGCCAGCTCTGTGTTCCAACAGGCTTGGATGAACTCTACCTGACATGGAAAGTACTGAGCTGAGCTGGGTCTGTGTTGAGAGAAAGTGACACACTTTCAGCGGATACTGGCGAGCTCAGTGGTGACCCTGCTGCACAAATCTGCTTCGTACCATACTTAATTTTTTGGTGAGGGGAGTCATGTGAACAGCTAATGAAAGCATTTGAAGTGAAATATGATAATTAGCACTGAAGATAGAGCTTCTGATATAGATTTTGACTTACTCGAGTTAGAATTTGCATAGAGGGAAAAGCACAAATCTTAAATGCCCAATTTATAATTTTTTTTTTTTAAAGATTTATTTTTTATTTATACATACAAGCTGGGGTACAGGCCAGAGGCGTGGGGCGGCGAGAGGGTTCACCAGAGACGGAGCGGGTAGCAGAACAGGCAGATCAGAAATACACTGCTGAGGGGGAGCAGCGGGCAAGGCAGGAGAGGTCTGCCTCGCCATGTGGGATTCTCCCCGGCCGGGCGTCGAACTCGCGCCGCCGCTGCCGACAGCTCCATAGCGCAGCGCTTAACCGCTGCGCCACCGGGGAGGCCCCCAATTTATAATTTTTAACAACTATGTCTTACTGCATAGTTCTTCCCATAGCAGTTGTGATTTCACCACTTCACTTTTGTGATTTCACCACAGTTTGTTTGACTGGAGAGTAACAGTTTTTTAAGTAGAAAGAAGTCAAAGGTGAAATTTAATATTTCCCACTTAAACTCACAAGGTTGTGGGGATTTTTTACCCCCAAACATGTCACAACTATTTGGAAACCCCTACTGACTTGGCATGTAGTTGACATCTCTGAACTGTGACTCAGCACTTAACCTTAAAGCAGTGGAGGTGCGGCGAGAACCTTGAAGGGATGCCAGCTTACCTGGCAGGATCCCTCACCTGGGAAATGTCCCTGTTCTTCACTGCTGTCAGGTATCTCTGAATGTCTTCTTTGGGAAGCCTGGCCCCTGGTTTGAAGATTGTGAGCTGGATGGTGATAAGAACTCCATATTCCATGATGTTGATGGCTCTGTGACGGGATACAAGGATGCTTACGTGGGAAGAATTGACAACTACCTGATCCGCCATCCCAACTGCGTGAACGTGACCAAATGGAATGCAGTGATCTGTAGCGGGAACTACGCCCAGGTAGGCTGGAGGGCGCTGTGTGGCCGACCCTCGCCAGCAGCTGATGGTGCTGCTTCTGGAGGAGCCCGCTTCACTTCTCGGTGTGATTGACACTTTACAAAGCGTGATTTTTCTCTAGGAAAAAAAATTTCATTAGGAATCACAGCCTCATAGAATTTTATTTTAAGCTCACCTACTCCAATTTAGCAAGTGGCAAACTGAGCTCAGAGAGGTGAGATGCTTTGCCCTTGGTTAAATAAAGAACCTGTTTTTCTAAATCCAGTTATTTATTGTTGTTTTGCCATGCTGCAGCTGTGTCCTCAAGAGGGAATTTTATTCTTTGCTTTCAGGTTCATTATTTTGACTATATTAGAAAATCTATTTTTTGAGGCAGAATATCAACAGGTCACATGAAAAGTGAGGTGTTTCCAGAGACAGAGCTAGGAATTGGAAATAAGTGGAAAGGGAGACGCCTTAGGAAAGTCTTGGAATTACAGTTGACCGTTGAACAACACAGATCTGAACTGTCCGCTTTAATGCACTGTGCATGATTCAACCAGCAGGAAGTGTCAATCAGTTAATTTTGGATAAGGAACCTGTGCATGGATGTGGATAAGAAGAGTGATTTATATAAGGGACTTGAGCATCTGCAGATTTTGGTTATGGGGGTGGAGGTCCTGAAATCAGTCCCTCATGCCAATCAAGGGACAATAGTAAAGTTTTGTGGAATTCAAAAGTTAATATTTGGATTTTCAATTGTGTGGGGTCCAGTACTCCAACCCCTGCATTGTTCAGCTGTGTGTTATTAAGTAATACCTCTGACTGGGAAACACCCCTTTGAAATACTAGGCTACTGTGCACTTCTAACTTCATGCCCAGCATCAGATGATGAACTGATTTGGGAGGGTGTATGCTGAAAGCACACACTTTGGAGCCAGAATGCCTGAATTTTCTTAAATTATTGGGGCAAATTAATTAGCTAGTTAGTACCTGTGCACAAGGGTAATAATAGTTCCTCTCATAGAAGGCTGCTGTGAAGATAGAGTGCACAAATACACGTAAAGCATATAGGGAAGTGGCATGTAATGAATGATGTGCTTGCTGCAATTAACAGTATTTGAGGAAGAGGGCACTAAGTTGTAGAGTTGATTTTAATATCCAGTCTCTTAAAGAAGAGATTGCAAAATAGAGGTACCAGTCCCCTGAATTTTATTGCTCTATTTTGGGCAATTCAGAGGCAGAATTAAATAATAGAATGTCAAGGGAGATGAAAGAATAAAGGAAAAGGAACATTACAGCAGAAATAGGGGAAGAGCCAGAGACCTTCCCAGGGGAGCTGGGGTTGAACGGCCCCAAAGGGATGGAAGCAGCCCCCCTCGCTGATCTGCTGCTGATTGCTCTTATCTGTTGGGTGGCTTCTTCTGGAAGACGGGTTCTGTGATGTAGCCCCTCTGCTGAGCTTTGCCTGCCATGCAGATGGACTCTTGCTTTTCTATGATTTGAGTCACCTGAGGTGTGGGTGGCTTCTGTCCCCAGCCTTCTCTAGCAGAGTCCCTTGAAGCAGAATTCTTCATTGCTTGTCTGACTTTTGAGTCATGACTGTTAAAGAATGATTTCGTTCTGAAATTAAAAAAAATCTTTAAAACGATTATTATCAATAATCAAAATACAGGCTTAAGAGAGACCATGATTAAAGAGCTTTCTGGTTGATTTTAATAAAGTATCAGTTTCTTTATTGTGGAATTTCTCATTCCTGAGAATGACAGAGTAGTATTTGTCTAAGTTCTGGGAGAGAAAGGGTGAAGATTAACTACAGTAAAATAAAAAAGAAATGTAATTTCCTTTTTTCCATTTATTTTATCCTTCATCAATTGCCCCTTAAAATTAAGTAGACCCATTACTAACTAGGAATCTATAGAAATTCTGGAATTAAAACTAAAAATAATGTTTTAAATTGATGTTTCTTCAATTCAAGAAGGAAAAGCTGTTAGTCCTTTTATAGCTACAACTGTAGCTGAATTTCTAGCTATTTGTATGCATGGGGTGTGTCTATCTTAAAGTGGTAGGTGCTCACTAGTAAAACTATATTTCTAAAGTTACTATAAATGTGTCTATAAACTCTTTGAATTTCTAATGTCTTTATGCATGTGAACCTGATCCTTCTAGCTTACAAAGCAGAGTAGAGTTTCTCTTTTTCTTGGAAGTGAAGAAAGAAAGAAGTCGATGAGCTGGAAAATTAGGACTGCAGATCAGAAATTGTCTCCTGAGAATCTGAAATTTAGGCTAGGAGCCCAGGTATACTTAGAAATAATGATTAATATTATGTACAAGGGTGTATTTTTAGATAAGCGAGAGAAGCAACTGGATCACAAGATAGAATAATCATCATTTAGCTTTTTGTAAATGTATCTTAGTGGAATTTCTGCTTTTTGTTGACCCAGGGGATAAAGGTGCTCAAGAAGAACAGTGATAACATAAGGACAACTAAGGTGACATGTGCCACCTCACGTCCCCAGACGTGGGAGAAAGCAGGATATAGATATGTGTGTGTATGTGTGTTAGATATAAGTACAGTTAAAAAATAAGTATATGTTAGTATATATTTTAGTGAAGGTGATTAGTAGTTTTAAAGTATATTTTTTTCTATTTTAAATCTTTGAATTATAGAATTTATAGGAAGAATTATATTGCAGTAGTCAAGGGTAAATAAGAGTTAAGATTTTCTGATTCAAAGAACATGTAATTGAGGAATCAGTATGGATGAAGCTTTAGAAACAACAGAAAGAAAAATGGAGAGAAGTATTATGGATTAAATGTCAATATTCTGCAAATGTTTTAATACTTGTGAAGAATTCTACTAAGGATACTGATTTGTTTTAGGAAATTGTTCTGAGGTTTATTCTTTGGAGGATGCATTTGGGGAAGGTTGTGTTTTGGCTCAAATTCCATCAGAATAAATCAAAACTTTCAAATTTGCCTCAGTTTAATATGTTTTTCCAGTTTTTGCAGAACACTTTATAACTTTTTTTTGGAATGGGTGAAAAATGACTTCTTGGCCTAATGTAGGTCATGGAAAATTGAAAGCAAAGCTCTTAGATATTTAAATTTTCCATTTCTTGGTTTAGAGAAAAGTCTCATATTTGACTTGAGGGTATCAGCTTTCACAGTAGCTTACTAATTTTTTGTATGTCAATTCTTTAAATTGAGGGGTTTCTGTGACATGGTATATGAACCACACGGTTTTATATTCTGGTGAATAAGCTGGCTTGTTGTGCTGGAAGAGATGATGAAGACCTTGGCTAGCAGAATGCATGGCCTGTATTTTTTACCATGTCAGTTTAAGGAGGCTTCCTTGTAAGTGCAGCTTCAGCTGAAATTGGCCACCACTCATTTAGTCTGGCACAGATCACAAAATTCTCTCTTTTGGAAGTAAAGACACTTGGCTTTGTGCTGGAAATGCTTGCTGAGCTCTTTAAGTTTTCATTCTTTTCCCTTTAATTTCTAATCCCCTTAATTTCTGAAGGTCTACGTGCAGACATGGAGCACTCAGAATCTCTCTATGACCATTACACGAGACGAGTATCCGTTCTACCCCATGGTGCTCCGGGGCATTAATCAGAAGGCCACCTTCCCACAGTACCAGCCTGTGATCATGCTGGAGAAGGGCTACACTATCCACTGGAATGGCCCAGCGCCACGGACTGCTTTTCTATACCTCATAAACTTCAATAAGTATGTTTCTATTACTGTTATTCCACAGTTAAGCAAGTAGTAATTTAGTGGAGAAAAATAATGATCTATCTCCTTTGTAGCAGGTAGGGAGTGCCACTGTGCTGTTGTGGGGGCTGTATATTTTATGTTGATGGAATTAAAAAAATATACACATTGAATCCCGTCATTTTAAAAGCATTTCTTTTTCTCTGTGGTCAAGGTATTGTGTGCAGAAAGCCATTTAACAATAGGTTTTAATGCAGTCTTCGGGTTACTTTAATTCCCCATAGCTGGGGTGGGGAAAAATTTTATCTGATATTCTAAGAGAGCACTTGGTTACCTGAAAAATTATAAGATTTTTGAGGACAAGTTTAGACTTGATAGATAAAAATGGTGTACTTGATTAGTAATGTCTGCTATGGGCAAGAATTGTGGCACGAGTGCCAGGTATTTGTCAGCCCTGCCTGGAAACATCTTCTCTCCTTTCTTGACTTCTTACTTGTCTGTCCCACATCACTTTCAGCCAAAAGCTTTATTTTTACATAAGTTTGCAGAAGTGTTAATTGTGTGTGAGTTGATATAAAGACGAAGGAGAAAAGTACTAGCCCTCCAAGAGTTCACAGTTTACAGGTAGAAAAAAACTCAAGTCACAGTACTATTTTTTTAGTGGACAAAGGGTCCACTAATATTCCTAAGGGCTTTGTGCCAGTCTACATGAGGAAATGAAATGGATTTAGTGATCAGATTTGTCACAAAATAGCAACTGGGGGCCCCACCAGTAGAACTGGGAAAGATTTGCTTGTGCTCAGGAGATGATGGATTCAACGTGATGGGAGTAGCTGGTGCATCACGGAGGTGACAGAATAGGAAGCTAGAAGAGAAAGATGGAAGTGTTTTGAAAGGCAGAGTTAAGCCAGTCACATAAATGGTTAATCTTTGGGGCTCCATGAAACTGCATATGGATCTGAAAAATTGAAATAGCTTGTTGAACTGACAGCTGATAAAGCACTGACTTGTCAGAATGCTCTTGAAACACTCAGCTGAAATGAACAGAGGTGGGCAAAGAACATGTAGGAATTCAGCTCTAAGTAGGTCACTTCGGACACTGATGAAGATCACAGTGGATGTCCTTATTTTGAGACCTTAGGTCTCTGTTTCTAGACTGAACCATTGCTGTTTTCCCGTAACACTTGCTGCTGCTTCTCTCTGTCCTTGCTGAAGAATCAGAACCCACCTATTGAGTCACCTGAGCCAAAACTCATGGGACTCCTTAGCTCTTCCTTTTCCTTCATAGATCTATCCCATCAGTGACCAAACCCTGTTGGTTCTGTCTCCTTAATGTCATTCAATTCTCTCTGCTGTACCCGCTTCCACTGCTTCTGTGACTGAGTTCAGGCCATCATCTTGTCTTGCTTGGAGCCCAGCAGTGGTCTACTACTTGACCTCCCCACCTCTAATCTTTAGACCACATTGTGTTCATGATGAGGTTTAGCAGCTCAGTTTGATATTATTCACATCTGTGAGCTGCAGAGAAGTCAAGGGAAGAAACCAATGAATATTAGAACAGAGGAGAAATGTTAAAGAATGAGTAAAAAAAGTTATATCTGGCAAGTTATTGATTTGAGGTGAGATATCACAGCCAAATGTTGTGCAGGATTCTGTAAGTACCTTGTATAACTTTTGAAAAAATACTGAACCAGTGAAAACACTTTAAATGAAAAAAGATTGCTCCCGGAAGTTTCAAAAATCTACATAGGCTTGAAATTCTGTCAGACTTTCCTTGTCTAACTAGCTTAAAGTTTGTAAAAATTACATCATGAGTAGAGGCAAAAGGAAGAGATGAACAATTTTGTTTCCAAATTCAATTTAATTACAGAGGGGACATAGATTTTGTCATAGTGCCATGTTTGAAAATAACATTTTAGGAGTTATTTTCTTCTAAATTACATTTTAGAAGCCGTACTTGTTAAAATAAGGAAAATATAGAAAAACATGAAAAGATTGAAATAATCTGTATTTCTTTCAGTCAAAGTGAGGCATCATTAGCATTTGTAATATTTTCCTGTCTCTTCACACTCAACGGTTTTCTAAGCATTAGATACACCAAAATTTATTTAACTGCTCCCTTTCCCTACACACATTTAGGTGGTTTTTTTCCCTGCCCCCCTTTTGCTATTATAAATGGTGCACTACATAAAACCATAAACTGGTCTACATTTCCAGTTCTTTTTTTTTTTTTAAGATTTATTTATGCATACAAGAACTTGGGTGTAGGCCAGAGGTGCAGGGTTGGGGTGAGAGGATTCACCAGAGAGAGTGGGGAGCTGAACAGGTGGATCTACTGAAATACACTGTTGAGGGGAGCAGCCAGCGAGACAGGAGAAATCTGCTGCGCCATGGGGGAAGCTCCCTGGCTAGGGATCGAACTTGTGCTGCAGTGGCTGCAGACAGCTTCATAGTGCTGAGACTTAACCCGTTGTGCCACCAGGGAGGCCCTACATTTCCAATTCCTTAGTGGGATTGCTAGGTGAAACCTGTGTGAACAATTTGAAGCCCTTCTTGGATATTGTTAAAAATTCTCTTGTGTGATAAGAACTTCTGGCAGTGGGTGGTGGTGATGGTTGTACAACCTTGTGAGCATACTCAGTGCCACTGAAATGTAGTGGAAAATGGCTGAAGTGGTAAATTTTGTAGCAGATATTTAATTCACAATTTAAAAGCCACCCCAAAAATCAAATGATAAATTGCAGAGATATTTTTAATGGTTCTCTAAAAGTTTTAATTTTAAATCTAAGGGCAATAGATAAAGTATGGCAATTTGTTAAAAAGCATCAAAACTTAAAAAAACAAATTCCTATACCATTATATCCAGAAAAATTGCTGCTAGGATTTTCCTTAATATACTTATTGTAGATAAAGATATATTTATGTACAAACATTTTTTGTAACTGTTTTACCAATATGCATTTTATTATCACACTTAGTGTTTCTTCTGCCTTAGTACGTGCATACCTAACCATTTGTCTTAATTTTATTATTCATTTGCAGTATCTTAAGTACACTTTGTATAACTTCTGTTCACACACCCTGAAGTCCTTTTGAAACCAAGGATTTTTTGTAAGCCTTATTATTATGGTAAATAGATTGATAAGAAAAGTGTGGGTTACTCATAAAGGCAAATGATTCCTTAGTCTATCAGGGTTCAGGATCTGTAAGCGGTTCAATACATTGCAGAAATTTAAAGAGGAGAAGAGAGGCTAAAATTTACATATGCTATAATACTCAAGAGATTTTTGCTAAAATATGAATTAATTTTTTATTGTCTTCATCATAGGAATGACTGGATTCGTGTTGGTCTCTGCTATCCATCCAACACAAGTTTTCAGGTGACCTTTGGATTTCTGCAGCGACAGAATGGCTCATTATCCAAAATGGAAGACTACGAGCCGGTGAATTCGCTAGAAGAGCTACAGAGGAGGCAGTCTGAGAGGAAATTCTATTTTGACACCAACACAGGGTAATTTAGTGCAACCAGTGAATGAGAATTATTGCTATTTTTCTTTAATGGTGAAATTACTAGTTCTTCAGTGTAGCTAAGAATAGGCTATGATGTGACTGCTGTTTAGAAAAGCAGCTGATATGGGTAATTCTCTGCTCATTGCTACGGAGGTTTAGAGGAGAACTGGAATGACTCGTAATTATAGTTGGCAGTAGGATTTGAATGAAGATGTTTGCCATATACCTATTAAGGCAATTTAAAGAGAGAAATTATCCTTGTCAATAAAGAACTGCCAGTAGGCCCCATTGGAAATTAAAATAATTTTTTCCATAACTCTTAAGATGATGATTTACATGTGATGGAGTTGCTATTTCAGTGAAAGTTCTTATTTTTGTCCTTTAAAGCTATTTCTCAAGTTGACCTTGAGCTTTTAAAAATCACTGTATAACCATGGCATATTTGCTTTCAACTTTATCTAGGCTGCATCTTTCTACCTTTTAATTCTAATCCTGTTCACCCAGGGTCCTGTTGGCTTTGTCTGCTTTTATCCTGTTACAGTCTCAGCCTTTGGGTTATGGTAGGCTCGATCTCCTGTACTCTTCCAGCAAGCAGCATGCTCCTTCATTATCCATTCCTTAAGCTGATATTCCTACTACACGCCATTGCCTAGGTCCTGTGAAAATACTAATATAAATTAGACATGTTTCTTCTGTAACTTCACCATCCATTGAAGGATGTGGGCATGTAAAGCAAGTCATTAGAGAGTGAAAGATTTACATGCCATAAATCCTGTAGTGTAATCTTCAGTGTCCCTTTTGTGGTAACCCCGAAATTCAGCCGAGGATAACCAGTGACATCTCAAGGGGGTGACACTGGACCTAAATCCTGAGGAATGACAAGAGGAGTTTGAAAAAGAGGTGGGCAAGGTGTCAGTGTGGATAGATGCATGGAGGCATGGAAGAACGTGGCATGGCATGTTTGGGGTAAAACAAAAGGTTCAGACTGGGGAGAAGGGTGGTAAAATTGATGGGGGAATGAAGTTGGGCTTCCTTCTGGTTAGCCTTTGAATAGACTGCAACTCACTTGCCTTTCAGGGCCCCTTCAGTGGCTTAGATCTTTATGCGTTCATTTTTTTCAGTCGTTTTTGTTTCTGATTTTCAACTTCTAATTGACTTACCTTATACCACCTACCTCAACTTTTATTCTTTCAGTGACAGAGCCTTTCAGTTGCTTTTCCACAAAAATTTGGAAACACCCAAATTTGTGAGGATAGTCTGGTGATCACAAATTAATGATTGTAAAATACAGGAAATTTGTCTTCATCTGGGTACTTTCAGAATGCCTCCATCTTTGAGGTTCTGTTTCTTTTTAGTTCTCTTTATTTTGACAATGTAATTATGTATCAAAAGGCCCATGCTTTAGGAGGTCCCTTTCGTTCCTTATGTATAATGGTGCAAATACTGGATGTGGAGACAATGGCTGATTTTTATCTCATAATTGCAACTTTTCATTTTTTTTTTATAATATATATTTTTTATTGTTATTTATGTCTTTTACATTTTGCATTCCCCTTGGGTAGCCCACCACCAATTCACCCGTGATCCATCTCCATGGTCCCTTGTGTTCTTTTCTATTCCATTTTGTGCCCTTTCCCTTCCCTCCCTCCGGCTCCTTCCTCCCCCCCTCCCCCCCCACTGATTGTCTCTCTCCCACCCGGCCTCCCTATAGT
>PVIJ01018987.1:5395-24925 GCA_004024925.1 Scalopus aquaticus
TTTTTTTTTTTTTTTTTTTTTTTTTTTTTTTTTTTTTTTTTTTTTTTTTTTTTTTTTTTTTTTTTTTTTTTTTTTTTTTTTTTTTTTTTTTTTTTTTTTTTTTTTTTTTTTTTTTTTTTTTTTTTTTTTTTTTTTTTTTTTTTTTTTTTTTTTTTTTTTTTTTTTTTTTTTTTTTTTTTTTTTTTTTTTTTGCTATTGATTTGTATGACTTCTTTATCTATTTTGGTAATTTACACCTTATAAGATACACAATTTGTAAATACTTTCCTCATTCCAAAGTTTTTCTTTTCATTTTGTTGATTTCCTTTGCTATGCAAAAGCTTTTGAGTTTGATAGAGTCCCACCTACTTTTTTTGCTTGTGTTTTAGGTGTCATATCCAAAAATCATTCCCAAGACCCATGTCAAGGAACATTTTCCTATGTTTTCTTCTAGAAGTTTTATAGGTTCAGGTTTTTTCATTTAATTCTTTAATCCACTCCAAGTTAATTTGTCTGAGTTGTATAAGATGGGTGTCCACGACACTCATTTATGTGTGAATATCCAATTACCCCAGCAACATTTATTAAAGAAACTGCTTCCCCCACCCCCTTGATTATTCTTGGCTCCCTTGTCAAATATAAGTTGAACATTTGTGCTTGGCTTTTTTCTTTGCTGTCAGTTCTCTTCAGTTGGTCTAATTGACTGATTTTATGCCAGTAACACACTGCTTTAGAGTATAACCTGAAATCTGGAAATATAATTCTTTCTGCTTTGTTTTTTCTCAGAATTTCTTTGGCTACTTAGGATCTTTTATACTTTCATATAAATTTTAGCATCATTTTTGTCAACTTCTGTAAAAATGTCATTGGATTCTTGATAGAGATTATATTGAGTCTATAGATGGCTTTTGCTAGTATTGACATTTTACAATATTCTTCTACTCCGTAATACAGATACTTTTCCTTTTGTTTATCTTTGATTTCTTTTATCAATGATTCGTAATTTTCAGCATAGAGATACCTCATCTACATAAATTTGTTCCTCAGTATGGTCTTTCGGTGCTTTGGTAAATGTATTTTGTTTTAGAAAATTCATTGTTAGAATGTATAAATACTGACATTTTCATGCTAATTTTTTTGTTTTCTGTTTATTTACAACTGAGGTAACATTGGGGTATCCCCATCAAATACTGCCATTATAGTGAGTTCGTGATGGATGCATGTTGATATTATTCTGCAACTTTACTGAATTAAACAGTTACTTAGTTGAAAATGTAGGACTTTCTATATATAAAATCATGTGATCTGCAAATAGAGCCAATTTTACTTCTTTCCGATTCTGTTACCTTTTATTTCTTCTCTTGATTTATTGTTCTACCTAAGACTCCCAGTTCTAAATAGAATAAAAATGGTCCACAGGCACGCTTGCTTATTTCTAATCTTAGAGAAAGTTTCCAAACTTCCACCGTTGATCATGACGTTAACTATAGGCTTATCTTTTCTGACTTTCAGTAATTGAAGTATATTCCTTCTAAGCCTAACATGCTAAAGAATTTGTATCATGAGTTGGTGATCAACTTTGTCAAAGCATTTACTGCTTCAATTGAGATGATCAGATTCTTTTCTTTATCCTACCAATGTAATATACCATATTGATCATTTTGCCTATATTAAAACTATCTTTGCATCCCAGGTATAAATTCCACTTGATCACAGTGAATATTCCATTTACTGTGTAACTGAGTTCAGTTAGATATTATTTTGTTGAGATTTCTTGCATCTGTAATTCATCCGATATTTTTCTGTAGTTTTCTTTTCTGGTTTTGGTATCAGGGTGCTGCTAGCATTGTAAAATGAATTTAGGAGTATTCCCTCCTACTCAGGTTCTACCTATTTGAGGTTCTTTGGGCCTCTTAGATCTGGATGTTCATTTCACTCCCCAGGTTTAGGAAGATTTTAACTATCATGTAAATAAACCATCATTTAAATATACTTTTAAAAAATCTATCTTGTCTCCTCCTGGGATTCCCATAATATGATTAACATTTCTCTTCTTTGTGTCCTATTTTCCCATAGGTTTTCTTCATTCTTTGTCATTCTTGTGCTCCTCTGGATAAATTTAAATATCTTATTATCCACACTGCTGATTCTTTGTTTTGCATGTAACATTGAGTCTACTTTTAAAATGCTCTGTTGAATTTTTCACTTCAGTTATTGTATTTTTCAATTCTAAAATTTGTTTTGCTTCTGTTTATTCGTTGAACTCATTTTGTTCATGCACTGTTTTCCTAATTTCCTTTAGTTATCTGTTTTTTCTTATAGTTTACTAAACTTCCTTCAGATAATTTTCTAGGGTCAATTATAGAAACTTGATTATATTCCTTTGGTGGAATCATATTACCTGAGTCTTGGTGAACCTTGATTCCTTAAGTTGGCATCTGTGCATTTAAGTATGCGGCTCCTTTCCCAGAATGTATAGCTTTGTTTTAGCAGAGAGTTCTTCACCTGCCAATGCAGTTTGGGTTTCTAGGTGTGTCTAATGGTAATGTCCTTTGGTGTTGGGGCCTGTTATGATCTATTTTGGGGTGAGGCAACTGTTCAAATTAAGAACAGGGATAAAAAAAAAGTTGAATGGAAAAGATGGCTTGGTTTCCTACTCAAGTGCAGCTATAGGATAGACTCTGCATTTGCCTGGATTCTCTGGTCTAGAGGTTTGGGACTAGGTACTATATTCAATAGTAGATCAGGCTATGGATTAGGACCCCTGCTCTATCAGGGCAACAAGCCAGGACCCAGTGCTGTAGGATTCATTGTTTGCAGGCCCCAAATTTTAGGCTAAAGTGTCCACTGAATTGCCTTGTCAGGTAAGACCGTGGGTTTTGCTCTTTAGAAAGGGGAAAAAATGGGTTCTTCTCTCTGTTCACATGAAACTGTCAGCAAAGCTGTTGCAGAGACTACAGAACATCCTGAGTGCTCTGGTAGGATTCCCTGGTCAGAAAGACGGAGATTGTATTCAGCAATGAGTATAACTACAAATTAGATTCCCTGAACAACTTTCACAAAGCGTAATGAGAGAAAACAACCCAGAGTAGGGGCTTCACAAAGTGACCAAAAATGCTGGTGCAAAAGCCAGTTGTCCCTCTGGGTTCTTTTTTCCCATTGGAGTAACCAAGGTCTCAAGGGAGACTTTCTCCATAGTGTTGGACTAACCTGGGAGAGGTGCAGTACCTTCCAAGGGAAGCCACATCCCTTCCCCTTCTTGTGCACTCTGCCATGGTCTCTGAGATGCAGAAGCTTCACCCTCACCCCTATATTCTAGGATTTGCTTAGTGGTGTCTTGATATTGAATATTCATGAGTTCTTACTGTGAGGAAGAACAGATTTGGGATCATCACATGCCATCATCTTCATAATGTCACCTTCCAGAAATGAACATTTTAACACATCCAAATGAAAGATACTGGGTGAAATTCTTAACCCAAGTTGTCATCATCCTCAGATAACTGTAGACAATAAACACTTATTAACTGTAATTTAGAGATGAGAAGGTTAGGTACCAGAGAAGTCATATATTTTATTCAGAGTAATGAAGACCAGATAAGTTGTCTAAATCCAGTAGTCAATATTTAGTCAGCAATAAAGTCAAATTCCATTAAATCTCTAGGAGAAGCACAGAAGAATATTGTGATCAATCAGAACAATGTGGAGAAATTAAAATATACACGAGGCATGCTCCCTTCCTCCCCCCAAAAGAGGGATGAAAATGATGGAAATGGAGGGTGGAAGTAGAGGGACAGGGTAGACTTGCCTCACCCCTGCCTTTTCCTCCTGCCTGTGATAATTACAGGCTTTTCTTTACTAGTGAAAACAGTGCATGCAGGAGCAATAGCATTTTTTTTCTTTTTTAAAAAATATTTATTTATGCATACAAGTACTGGGGTATAGGCAGGAGGTGTAGGGGGTGAGAGGATTCACCAGAGACAGAGTGAGGGAACAGAACAGGAAGATTGACTGAAATACACTGCTGAGGGGAAGTAGTAGGCAAGACAGGAGAGGTTTGCTGCGCCATGTGGGAAGCTCCCTGGTTGTGGATCAAACTCATGCTGCAGTGGCTGCCGATAGCTTCATAGTGCTGCGCTTAACCCGCTGCACCACCAGGGAGGCCCAGGAGCTATAGCATTTATATTATTGTCCATGTCAAGGTTTCTTTAGGTTCTGTGGCAATTAGAGAAATCCCTCAAGAAAATTTAAAGTGCCAGGAAAATAAATCTCCATGTTTATTCCCCATAGGATATTGTCATAGGCAAGGTTTTCAACACAACAGTCAGTAGGAAGTATTATCTCTTCTAAGCTTTGCATGATTTAGTTATTACTCTTGCCTTACCCATTTAAGATTCTCTCATCAATACTTCCCCGCATTGTCTGGAGTGGGCAGGCTGCACAGAATCCCACTCCTCTCTCTGCTTCCAGAGACAAAGATTTTCTATTTTCAAGCCATTTTCCAATCTTCTGACCAAAGTTTCTTTCTAAAAATAAATAGGCAACTTGTGAACAGCCAAATCAGCCTACAGTGCTTCCAGATTAATTGTAATTTAGCACAGTAGAAAAAAGTTTCCACTTCTAGAGTCAGAGTTTATGTCTAAACTCCAGCTGATGTCACACTGACTTTATTACCTTTGGCAAATTAGGCAGCGTGTCTCTGCATCAGCTTTTAAGCATCTGAAATAGGGATTGACAATAGTGCCTCCATATAATAGAAGTCCTATTTTCCTGCTATGATCCAGTCTACCTTCTTCCAGTAGTTGTTCCTCCTTTTCCTTTAGAGAGTCACTTTTCTTCACATAGTCATTATGACTCAGGTTATTGGTAGGCTTCTTGGGTGGGCATGTAATCCACAGTTAGCTAATGAGAGTCAAAATAAGTCAGGGATTTTCATGTTATCCAATGTAAATCAATAAGAACATTTCAGACTTTGCTAGAATACTGTGAAAGATGTCTTTCCATACATAGTCCATACACTAGTAACACTAGTAACTTCTTGGAGAACTAATAAATAAAACCAGTATGAAGAAAAAGAAAACTAAGAGTTGTGGGGAAATAGGTTCCTAAGAATATTAAGTATGGGTATTTAGCCATGCCTGGAGCATCCCATGTATTTTTAGTTAAATAAATCAAATGAAATCCTTATTTTGCCTAAACACATTCAAAATGAGTTTCCATCACTTGCTAGTTAGAGAATATTAATACATTGTTTACTGTGGGGAGTAAATGAGATAATCTACATAAAGCACATAGCTCAGTGCATGGTCCATGGCAAGAGTTCAATAAATAATTGAAAGCCAGGCAGCCCATTTTCAGATCCTGGTGAGTTCAGAGCACTCGAGAAGAGTCTGACTTCCCTCCGCAGGCCGTATGTGCCATGGAACCCTCAGCACATGGCAAATACCAAAGCATCTATGTCATTCTATTCTCCTTTGAGTGATGTTTGACCTCTGCAACTCTCAGAATTTTACCACGTATGATTCCACCAAATGTTCTGCCCACATATCATGTTGACTATTTCATCTGACCTTTCTCCTCTCTGATACATGTCATGCCAAATCCAGGATATCTTAGAAGATAAATTATGGGTTAGTTACAGGGTTCAGTAAGCAATTCTGGCTGAGGGCATTAACCTTCATTCGATAAGCAAAATATTACCTTTTCCCTGCCCAGTATTCCAGGCAAAAAAAAGCAATTTTCTCCTCTGATCTGCTCTGCCTAGGTAAACACCTCTTTTCCTCCTGTATACCTACCTTTAATTTTGTTCCTGAGCTTCCATTTGATGGTAGTGTGAAGTTGATATGGGGGAAATTAAGTGATTTTTAACTTAAGGATCTTGAAAGAAGTAGATGATCCAAAGAGGAAAATAGAATAGACCTGCAGTCTCCTTGGCAAAGATAGGCAGAGAATGATTGAGAGTTAAATGGCAGTCATAGAACATGTTCCATGACCCAGCCTACACAGGAGGCAAGAGAGAAGGAACTCTGGCTTCGCTAATACTCTACAAAAATAATGATAGCTATAGGCTGAATTGACCGTTTATTGAATGTAACCCAGTTTGTGGGCCAAGTCTGGCTCAGGGGAACCCTATTTATCTTGCCATAAAGGCACAATGGGCCAAAGGAAGCATTCTCCACATTGCTATTCCAGAAAGAAGACCAATGTCCAAATTCCCATACGAGGCGCACCTCTCCTCATTCATCTTGTGGCATAGTTACAAAAATGGAAAGGAAGTTGAACTGGCCAAATGTTTTGAAGCACTCACAGGGACCTGAATCAACCTACCTTACAAGCAGGAAAAACCACATAATTTGTGGACTCGGTGCAAAATGAATATTTGGGATCTCTTGTTCAAAAATGAAGTATTTCAAGATGGCAGCAGCAGATATTTAAGTGAAGCACAAGGTCCATGTGAAGCTGCACTGGTCACATGCCTTGAAGATGGCCCTGCCCAGAATTAAAGGATCCACAAGGATAAAATGGGCCCTGTGATAGAGGTTCCCATCTTCCTATCCTGTGCGTATCTTATGTTAAGGAATATACCTGTCCTAGCACAAGGAGGTAAATTTAATGGTGGACATCAGGCACCATGACAGTCCAGAAAGGAAAGGGTTATAGATCCCAGCAGAGAGTAGGTCCCTGGATCTACAAAGGGAGCTCCCTTCTTGGTGAGTTTAGCCCCAAGAGCCCACTTTCTGCTCTAGTTCATGACTAACATCTCCATTTCACAAGAAGAAAATTGTTGGGGTACAAAAAAGAAGACTAGAATATGGCAAATCACTACTTCTGATGAACTTAAGGACAAGGAAGTTAACCCTTTGCACTCGAGGCCTTTTTCACATGGGCGAACCAGCCACTCGAGACGATTTCAGCTATATTAGGGAAGCGTTTGACAGGTACTTTGAAATCATGTTATACTCAAACAAATGTATACAAATAATAAAATCTCACCAATTTATTTTTACATTGAATACAACAAAATCTGTTAAATATTACACTCTGTAATTAGTTTTTGTGTGATATTTAAAACCATCCCCAAGATGCAGCCTTGGTTTGTCAGGACACGAATCACTATGCTAAGCTGAGACTAAGCTAAGCTAAGAATTGGCTAAGGATGCAGGTCAAGCCTGGTCCATGAAAGTAATTGCGATAAGAATATCTTATCACACAACATAAATAAACATATTGACTTCCAAACCACTCGGGCACCCTAGCGGCACCAATTGAGTGGACGCATTAAACCGCCGGGGGCCGTAACAGCGCCGCTCTAGTGGACGCATTAAACCGCCGGGCACCATAGTGGCGCCACTCGGATGCAAAGGGTTAAAAAATAAGAAAAAAAGGTATTTCATTAAAAAAATTATTTCCAACAAGACATAATGATTCCCTGCAAACAGGACTTACTATATGTAGGAGGCAATGGAACGGAATAAGTAAGAGACCACATAAAGTTTTAGTTTTCAATGATATAATCTAGTTCTGTGTAATTTGAAAGCCCTCATTGTTATTTTCTCATTGGTCATAAAGATGTGAGGATTACTTACTTAAAATGGGTGCTATCTGACCTTTTCTTTTGTTTCCCTATATTCCACATACAAGTGACACTGTAGAATGAGGCTACTGGAGGGGGAGGAGAAAGGGTAAGAACAAAGAGGGGAGGGGTTTCAATGGACTGTGGCGATAGGTAGAGTGTGGTAACAACACCTGAAGGAGGAGACCTATATCTCTTAAAACACAAAGTTGAAAATCATTGTTAACCTCATTAAAAAAAACTAAAAGTGGCTGCAGTGTGTGAGTGTGTGTGTGCATACCCACAAATACACTTGTATATCTCAATAGGCTACAACAAATTAACTGATTTTGGAGTCTAAAATTCTCTCCATACACAAAAGTCCATTTTGTTTTATAGAATTTATAGTTAAATAAAAGGCTAAATTAGAAATAGTAATATATGCTTCTCACTTAAAGAATATTTGAAAGTCTCAGACCTGTATGCCTGTACACACACACACAGAATAAGCTCATATTCCCTTCAACTCCTTTTGATGCCAGAGACACCTATACAGAAGTTCTACCATTATAGCTAAAGCTCTTGAATATCACCAAGAGCAGATTATTATTTACCTCTTCAGGGTATTAAGTACCACCACATTTAACAGTTAATATAAAACCAGTATACATCATGATTGTATCACCAAAAAAACAGGCTCATGGAACAATTAATCCTATTTACAATTTTATAAATAGATTTAATGTATGAATTAAGTTAGTCAATGTACCATTAGTTAAAAGAATAATCAGTCCATCCATGACTAATGGTGGTCTAAACAGAGAGACTGCTTATGTTTAGACCTATGTTTACTTTTCGTTGAGAAACACTGATACATGTAACACTATCAAGCTGTTTTAAAATGCTAAGACTAAAATAACTTTAGTAACATGGACTTTCATTTCATTATTTTATTTTTGCGTGCAAGCTGGGGTGCAGGCCAGAGGTGTGGGGCAGTGAGAGGGTTCACCAGGCACAGGGTGGGGAGCAGAACAGGCAAATCGACCGAAATACACTGCTGAGGGGAGCACTGGGCGAGTCAGGAGAGGACTGCTGTGCCATGTGGGAATCTCCCCGGCTGGGCATCGAACTTGCATTGCAGCCACCACGCTGCATCTTCAGACAGCTCCACTTAACCTGTTCAGCTTCGCTTAACCCGTTGCGCCACCAGGGAGGCCCGGACTTGCATTTTAATGGGGGACCTTCAATCACTGGGAGAGAGGAAGGACAGAATCTAATCACGTAATTTTATTCCTTCCATGGATAGTATTCAATTTGCTAATCTATTCTTCAAACCATTAGCTTATACAAATGCTTGTGGAGTCTGTGACTAGTTTAGGATTATCTTGCAACTGATGTGTACATATTTTTAATTGATTGTAGTAGGTGTTTTTAAAGGGTGGGATGCTTAATGCATGTTTTTTCTCAGGATTTCCCTATTCAGAGTCCATATTTGCCCCTTTTTATTTACACTTTGAAGAACAGATTTGCCAAACCAAAGTAAATTACAGGGCATCCCCTGCTAAAATCTTTCAGTAGTATCTTTTTAATTTTTATAATGTCCGCTTTCTTTTCTTAGATGTAGTCCCTGTAGAATTTCTACCACCAATTCTCCCATGCCCTATCACCATAGTCCCTTGTGTCTTCCTGCCCCCTCTCATGCTGAATGGCTGAGTTATGGTTGTCTGTTTATTTGCTTTGTTTTGTTTTTCTTTTGTTGTGGTTCTTATTGTTGTTTTCCTCTTATTTGGTTCCCCTATATTCTTCTTATAAGTGAAACCATCCAATATTTTTCTTTCTCCTTCTGACTTACTGTACTGAGTATAATCCCTTCTAATTCCATCCATGTTGCTGCGAATGGCATGAGTTAATCTTTTTTGACTGCTGAGTAGTATTCCATTGTGTATATGTACTACATCTTCTTGATCCAGTCATCTGTTTTGGGGCATTTGGGTTGTTTCCAAGTCTTGCCTATTATAAATAGTGCTGCAATAAACATAGGAGTGCAAGTATTCTTTTGAATTAATTTTTCTGTGTCTTTTGGGTAAATCCCTAGAAGTGGAATTGCTGGGTCATATGATAGCTCCATTTTCAGTATTCTGAGAAACCTCCAGCTTTCCATAGTGGCTGGACCAGTTTACATTCCTCACTAAAGAGGAAATGCAAATGGACAACAGGCATATGAAAAAATGTTCAACATGCCTCATAACACTGGTCAACAAATTTTTACAAAAGTCATGTTACTGAAATAAAATTAGTCATTTCCTATCAATTTGTATGTGCTCAACACAAATATGACAGTCAAAATCTAATTTTGGCTCTAGTTTTTTTTTGTAATCTCCAATAAATTGATGTTTACATCACAAAATGCATGCCAATAATAATAGGCCTACAGTTAATACCTGTAAAAAAATCAAGTCATAGACTACTTCTTAGATTTCTTCACTTGTCTCTTGTATAGCTGTTCAGGGATAGAATAGAGGGAAGACAGTTTCCATTGTGCAGAATCACAGCTTTAAGACTCAGTTTCGAAGAGTCTAGAAATAGTCTCCATTCTTGTGGGTCATGAGTGATTTCTAAGGCATTCATGAGGCCCTCAATATCGGAACAGAATACCAGCGTACTTTCCTTTCTGAAGAAAGGCTCCAACTGCTGGTGGCGCTTTCGATAGAAAGTAATTGTGACATCTTCTTCTAGAAGATTCCATTGTTGGAGTCTTGATCCTAGCAATTCTGCCTTGTTCTTGGATAAGTCCAAATCACAAACCAGGTCATTGAGTTCTTCCTTTGTTAGTCTGTGTGGGCTGGATGATGCACCACAGTGAAAATCTGGATCGCTGAATGCTGATGGAACAGGAGAAGAACAGGTCAGCTCACCCTTGTCCTCATCAGATGAATCAAGAGAATATTCTGCTGGAGGTTCTGAAATAGGAAGCCCCTCACCATGTGGAACTGGTCTCAATGCAGATGGAATGTTTGGGTAGACTCTTCACTTCTTTTGTTGTGTTATTCCACCAGAAAGAGAAGAACCAAGCAGAGGAAACAGTCTTTTATGTGGGTGCTTGGCTCTCTCCATGCCATGGGGACTGCAAATGGCGTTGATGGTCTTTTGCCATTTAATCACTGTGAAAGCTGTGTTCCATGTAGCACAGCATATATGTGAGGCCCAAGGCTTGTCTTGGTCACCAACCTTGCATCCGAAGTCAAGATGATAAGCCTTCTTCATTTGAGAAGTGATCCTTTTCTTCTGGTTGGCAAATGTCACTTCCCCACAGATAGACCAGAAATTGTCCATGCTATTAATGTACTTTCAAGGCATTACTGTTCTGTGTTGTGCCTAAATGGATAAAATAATAACAGTTCTATGGAGAACTAGCTTCAGCTGTCTCACACAAAGTCTGAAATATTTCCAGTGCTCAACCTTTCCGACAGGGCTTTAGATAGTGCACTGTTGACCTCAGCTTACTTCAACAGCCGCCTGGCAGTAGTATTGCATTGCATTAGAAAATGATACAATCAACTTTGGATGATGTGTACATGATGATATTATGCAATGCAATGCAATATTACATCATTCTAGGCTGATTTACGATGTTGTTGCACTCCTACTGGATAAATTTACACAGTGAAACATATTAAAATGAATTATATGAAATATCTTCAAAATGAGAGCTAATAAAAAATTTTCAGGGTTATATTCATGTTCAGCACTCCAAGATACTATAGATTAGGGCCTTTCTAAGTCATTAATGATCTCACTATTGACCAGTGTAATCAGGGAAATGCAAATCAATGAGATAATGATATCAACCACAATGAGATATCACCTTATACCAGTAAAAATGGCACATATTAAAAAAAAAAAAGCAACAACAAATGCTGGCTAGGATGGGGTAAAAAAGGAACTCTCCTACACTGCTGTTGGGAATCTTTCAGTAGTACCTTAAGGATGGGAATAGACTGAAATTTAGAATCATAGGGAAGTGTTAAATTGAAATGAACTTTTTACTGTAGTCTAGTCCAGTGGTCCCAAAGACTAGGCTTTCAACCCTGATATGACAGAACCCTGTGAGAACCTTTTAGGGAATTAGAAAATCCCTAAACCTTACCCCAGAAGCTTATTTTCACTCAGTAAGGTGGAGGAGAGGAATTGCATTTCTATAAACTGTATTGGGTGTAATTTAACAAAACATTAAAAACAAATGTATCTGCAAAAGCATCACATATCAAAAGACTAAGGATCACATAGGAACTATACTTTGTAATTCATAGACTGGCTTGGACTGACAGTTAGAATTGAGAGTATCATCTACAAGACCCTCCAAGTTGGCACAGGCACTCCATGCCCACAGGCCCACATAACCAGGCAGTAGTTTTTGGCAGGCTCCCTTACCTGTGGTTTCACTTTCTGAGGTTTTGGTTGCCCACAGTCAACTGCTATCTGAAAAGATTATATGCAATAAATATTTTGCAAAAGAGAGAGACTACATTCACATGACTTACATTACAGCATATTATCATAATTGTTCTATTTTATTATTGTTGTTAATCTCTAACTTTACCTAATTTGTAAATTAAACCTTATCAGAAGTATATGTAAGGAAAAACATAATATATAGATAGGATTCTGTCCTGTCCACAGTTTCGGCATCCACTGGAGGTCTTGGTCCAGTCCCCTTTGGGTGAGGGTAAGTAGTGTGGTTGTAGGATGCATATTTATTTATTTTTAAAGGAAAACCCTATGTCCAGGTTCTTACCATGATTCATATTCAAACTGTCTCCCTCATTCCTCCTATCATGGGGAGGGTGGTGCCTCTCTCTATGCCATCTCTCTCCCCCCAGCCAATTGGAGCAAATCTTGGAAGGGCATGAGCAGTCCTTGAAAAGGAAACCATTGTACAGAGCCTTGTTTTCTAGGGAGTTCTTTGAACCAGTTCCCATGACTGGAGGACCTGGAAGGAGAACACATCCAAAATCCACGGACACAAGCCCTGGGATTTCAGTCTCCTGTGTTGTGGCCTATAGATCTTGCTGTAGTATATTTCCCCAGTTTTCCTCTTTCCCTTTTCAGTATTTCATTTGGTTTCTCTCTCTTCTGTATGAACAGTTGGTCCTCATAATCCCCAAGCAGATTGTAGTTGGTTTGTATGCATTACTCCACATGGTCGCTCCTTTCAGTTCCAACGGGAACATTGGTTTGGACATCCTTTTCACAGAGTTGTCAACTTGTTTCTCCAAGCTTTAGGCCTGAGTGGCCACTGTTTGGGATTTGGTTTTCCTTTTTGATACTAAAAGAATATCGCTATCATTGCCTGCTGTGGGTATTGGGATGTTTCCTCTGCTTTTGCAGAACATTAGAAACAATTTCCAAGAATACCCTAAAGAGGTGAAGTTCTAACATCTAATATAGAATAGCTTCAAAGTTGTCTGGATTAGACTCACAAGGGTAAAAATGGCAATGAGTCTGCCTCCAAAATGCTGATCTGACATGTGTGCCCTGCAGGCCTTTGTCTTGGAATCCAATAAACCACCATCTTGAGACTATCAAAGGAAGTATTTTCCCTTCTAGACCATGCCAGACACTAGAGGTTCTGCCACACAAAATAAACTCTCCTCCCCATGATGAGAAATGCTATTTCCCCACAGTTGCGGAAAAAAGCATAAATAAATGGGACGGCGTAAATAAATGGGACGGCGTGAGATAGAAGAGCCAGCAGAGAGAGAATCTGATACATTCAACACACAGGAAGCTACAGTAGTAGCCACAGGGCTGGCAAAAGAACAGAAATTGAAAGAAAAGTGCATTTACATTGAGCAAACATGAGAGGTATATTTTGACATTTCTCTGGAAGATTTCTATAACTTACTCTGTCTTAAAGACACTTGAAAGAACATCCAAGTTCTTATTCTAGGCTAATGCGGCTAATAAAATCTGCAGATGACACTGCATAATTTAATTCCATGTATGTATTTTTAATACATTTTAAAGCTTTCTGTTATGAAAAATTTATAATTGAAAACTCCTCAAAGAGTGGTCTGTGGATTGTGATTTTGAGAATATTTGTCCCTGGTCTGTGATAAGTACAGAAAGTGAGAGTAAGCATTTAAAGACTTTTATATAGCAGTGTTATACTGCCACACCATTTTATCTGCATTTTAAAATATATTAGTCTGCAATGAATTTTTAAAAATAAGCTTTTTATCACATATGGTTTGAGAAAATCTGGCATAACACCCATATTCACATCACCTAGATTTGTTTTTAACAAGCTGGCAGAAACAGAATGAAAAATACTCTGTGAAGAGGACGTAAAATTAGCCAACTGAAGTTTTGTTTTTAAATTATTTCCTTAACCTTTTAATTGACTTTGCTATCTTGTTAATTTATGAGTGTCTTTAAAGTAGTGTGACCAGAAAGCAGCTAATCTGTTCATATTTACACTTCCTAATGTGTGGATAATCCAAATTTTGTATTTATACCAGGTTTATTGATATAAATACACAGTGGAGATAAATACTATCCCTATCATTCCCATAACCCTCTTTCCTAACTCAATTTTATGCTCACTGATCTCTTTAAGAAATCAGTTCTTCAAAGAGATCTTCATTATCTGTTTCAAATTTAATATTTGCCAGGTAAAGCTGTATCTTAGTCTACTGTCCTCACATTTTTCTGACAGAAATATTTAAAGTCATTTTATGTTTTATAAAAAAAAAACTTTTAAATGTATAAAGAACATAACAGGATGGATGTTTCCCTCTTCATTTAGGGATTTCACTCAGATTAGTGAAATAGGTAGCATAACTTTTCATTTTATGGGTTTTTTTTTTAACCCATAGGAAGAATTTATGTAGCACAAGTTCATTTGGCTATTATTAACATCAGCTTAAGATCCTGGCAAAGAGGAGGGAAAAAGGAATTGTCACCCACCCACATCACCAAACTTAAAAAGCTGGAAAACTTTATTCATGGTGACTTTGTGTCAAATTGCATCAGCAACTTGGACAAAGAGTCAATTGTGCTTCAGTGAAAATTTTGTCTGGACGTAAATTGTTTTCTACATGTTTTGCTAAAGACTTTTAATATCTAATTCCCACAGCCTCTCTATTAATGATTAAGAAGCACTGGATGCAGTAAGTTCAGAGTCATTTGTTTTCTCTGGCCTTAAAAAAGAGGGCCACACACACCAAAATTATTTAGCTACTCTTTTTTTCACCCTTGTAACTCATCCAAACATTCTATTATGAAGCTGAAACATTTCAGTACTGTAATTTTTTCCTAAAGGTTCTTATTCCCACAATGAAATTCTACCTCCAAATTCAATTCAGAACCCAACTCCCAAAATCTGTTCCAAAACACATTCATGGCCTAGTCCTTGAGAAAGGGAAGGGAGCTTCCCTCCCTTCACAATGAGGTCTTGTATGTTAAAAAAAAAAAAAAAAAAAAAAAACCAAAACTTGAAATACCTTGATGATGAAGTGTTTCTGAAGTGTCTGGGAAACATCTGTGGGAAAGGTCAAATAGTATCTAACTCAATTCACTTTTAAAGTGAAAAACAACTGAACTTAGCAAATATAAGCAAATGGCTCCCAAAAGAAAAGCCCATTATATTCACGCAAAGGAAACTGGTATTAAATATCAGGGTGGCAATGGGCCCAAAGAAGTGAAAGGGGAGGGGGGGAAATGGGCAAAATGAAGGGGGTAGGACTGATGAGGCCTTAGAGGGAGAATATGCCATGTGGAAGTAATGAGAACTCTCTGGGAACATAACAAGTAGGCACAAAGCACATGACTATTAGAACTAGTTATTAACCTTCTCCATACCTATGAAAAATGTGGTTATCAATACTCTGGTGAGTTTGAGATTTAAAATCAAAGAAAAAGTAATCAAATGAAGAGCAGATTTCTGTCAAAGTAAGACAAGATCTGAAATTAGAGTTTAGAGTCCTCATGACTACTGTTCTGGCACAGGAAATGGACTTCCCCTTCTGATGCCACAGGAAGATGAATACAGTGCCGATCCCCGGTGGGGGGGTGGGGGGTGGGAACCATACCATGAAAGGAACTACTCCATGAGTATCAATAGTGCCGGCTTGTGGCTTTTGACCACCTTTCTCCAATTCCCCATTCCCCCACCTGTCTGCCTCCAGTAAACACAACTCTGATCTCTTCAAGTTTGTTTTTTTTTTAAATTCCATATATAAGTGAGATCACACAGTATTTCTTTCTGTGTAAGTTATTTCACTTAATGTAATACTTTCAATGTCCATTCATATTGTGGCAGATGGCAGTACCTGTTCCTTTTTATGGTGGAATAATATGACACATACATTTTATTTATTCATCCTTCAGTGAACACTTAAGTCATTTTTATGTCTTACCTATTGTAAATAATGCTGCTATGAACATAGGAGTAAAAATATCCTTTCAAATTAGTATTTTTATTTCCTTTAAATATATTCCTAGAAGCAAGGTTGCTGGATCAAATGATAGTTCTATGTTAAATTTTTTGAGGATTCTCGGTGTCTCACTGATACATAGTGACTAGATCAATTTCCAATCCCACCAACAATGTACAAGGATTCCCTTTTCTCTACATCCTCACCAGCATGTCATTCTCTTACATTGCTGATGGTGGCAACTCTAACAGGTATGATATCTTATTGTGATTTTAATTTGCAACTCCCTAATAACTAGTAATGTTGAGTATCTTTTCAAATACACTTTGTGGATATGCATATCTTCTTTGGAAAAAGATCTATTCAGGTCTATTATCTGATTTTTTATTATTATTTATTGCTTTATTTTGGATATTTACCACCATCAGCTATATGGTTTCTAACTATGTTCCCTGTTCCTAAAATTATCTTTTTACTTTGTTTCTTGTTCCTTTTGTGGTGCAGAAGCCTTTTAATTTGATGTCATCCCATTTGTTTATTTTCCTTTACTTGTTTATGTTTTAGGTGTCATATCCTAAAATCATTGCCAGGCTGTCAAGGAGCATTTGTCCTATGTTTTCTTCTAGAAATTTTATGCGTTCAAGTTTTAATTCAAGTTTTTAATTCTTTCATCCACTCAGTTAATTTGTGTGAATTGTGTAAAATAATGGTCCGGTTCAGACTTTCACATGTGGAATATCCAATTGATTGAAGAGACTGTCTTTTATCCATTGCATATTCATGGCTCCCTGGTCAATATGAGTTGACTATATATATTCTGTTTTTTTCCTGGACTCTGAAATCTTTTCCATTTGTTTATCTGTGTCTATGTCAGTCTATACTGCTTTGAAGTACTATAGCTCTAGAGTATAACCTGAAATCAGTCATTGTGATGTCTCCTGCTTTGTTCTTCTTTCTCAGGATTTCTGTGACTATTTGGAGTCCTTTGTGACTTCATATAAATTTTAGAATTGTTTATTTTACCTCTGAAAAATATCTTTGAAATCTTTATAGGGATTGCATTTTGCCTATAGAAGGGTTTTGGTACTACCAACATTTTAACAAGATTAATTCTTCAAATCCATTAATTTGGGCTATCATTCCACTTATCTGTGGCTTTAATTTCTTTAATCAACATCTTATAGTCTTCAGAATAGAGATCTTTTTCACCTCTTGTTTATCTTTATTTTTATGTATCATTTATGCTATTGTACATGGGATTTTTACTATAATTTTTACTATACAGAAACACTGCTGATTTTTGTCTCAATTTTTGCATCCTGCATTCATTGAGTTCTAACAGCTTTCATTAGTAGAGCTTTTTGGACAGTTTTACTTGTTTCTTTACAAATATGATGACTTTATTTTTCTTGCCTAATTGCTGTAACTAGGACTTCCAGTACTATATAGAGTAGTATACTTCCAGTAGTATATAGAGTATTATATCGTGTAGGCATCCTTTTTCTTGATCTTAAAGGAAAATTTTTCATCTTTTCAACATTGACTTGACTATGATATTAATTGTGGACTTATCATACATGGATTTTATTATGTTGAAGTATGTTATTTCTATACCTAATCTGAACAGTTGTTGAATTTTGTGAATGACTTTTTTTTGTGCATCTTAAAGATGATCATATGATTATTTTCTTTTTATTCTATTTATGCTATCTATGTATATCACAGTGATTGAGTTGCTTAAGTTAAACTATCTGAATCCCAGGTATGAGTTCCACTTGATCATGGTGTGTACTCCTTTTAATGTGCTGCTTAATCAGTTCTTTAAATGCTTGGTAGAATGCACCAATGAAGTCATCCGTCATGTTTTTTTCTTCATGGGGAGATTTTTGATTACTGGCTCAATCTCTTTACTAGTAGTTGGCCTATTCAAATATTTTTTTCTTCTTGGTTTAGTCTTGGTAAGTTGTATGTTTGTAAGACTATTTCCATATTTTCTAGATAATATATGCCGATTGTGTAGCATATAGTTGTTCGTAGTAGCTGCTCATGATTGTTTGAGTTTCTGTAGTATCAATTGTAATATACCATTTTTCATAGATAATTTTGTTGATTGGGTTTGCTATCATTTTTTCTTGGTTAGTCTAGTTAAAGATTTCATAAATGTATTTTTTTTCAAAGAAGGAACTCTTGTTTTGCCTGATTTCTTTTTTTCTATTGTTTTCCTGTTCTCAAATTTTTCTGCCCTAATCTGTTCCTTCCTCCCTTCTGCTAGTTTTGGGCTCAGTTTGCTTTTCTTGTTCCTTGAAATATAGAGTTACATTGTTTATTTGCACACTTTCAGTCTTCTTAAGTAGGAATTTGTTGCTATGAACCTCTCAGATTACTTTTGATGCATCACATTTTTTTTTGGTATGTTGTATTTTCCATTTTATTTGTCTCAAGAATATTTATTTCTCCTTTAAAATCTTACATGATTCATTTATTCTTTGGAGAAGTGCCTTTTTAGCTCCTCTGCCCATTTTTTTACTGGATTATTGGCTTTGTTTTTGCTGAGTTGTGTGAGTTCCTTGTAAATTTTTGTTATCAGTCCTTTATCGGTTGTATTGTGTGCAAAGATCTTTTCCCAGTTTTGGTAGGGTGTCTGTTAGTTTTGGTTAATGTCTCTTTTGCTGTAGAGAAGCTTTTTATTTTGATGTAATCCCATCTGTTTATCTTGTCCTTCACTTCCTTCGCTTTGGGGGATGTGTCTTTCAAGATTTTGCTGAGATGTATGTCGTGTAGAGTTTTGCCTGTATTTTCCGCTATAAATTTTATGGTTTCAGGTCTTACGTCCAGGTCTTTTATCCATTTGGAGTTGGCTTTTGTGCAGGGTGTGAGGTAGTAATCTAGCTTCATTTTTTTGCATGTAGCAGTCCAGTTTTCCCAGCACCATTTATTGAATAGACAACAGGTACATGAAAAAATGTTCAACATCACTTATAATCAAGGAAATGCAAATCAAAACCACAATGAGATACAACCTCACACCTGTGAGGATGGCACACATTAAAAATACAGGCAACAACAAATGCTGGCGAGGATGTGGAGAAAAAGGAACTCTCCTACATTGCTGGTGGGAATGCAAACTGGTCCAACCACTATGGAAAGCTGTAGAGTGGTTCCTCAAACTGCTAAAAATGGAACTTCCATAAGACCCAGCAATACCACTTTTGGGACTCTACCCAAAGGACACAAAAACACTAATTCAAAAGGATACATGCACTCATATGTTCATTGCGGCACTGTTCACAACAGCAAAGGTATGGAAGCAACCCAGATGTCCAAAAACAGATGATTGGAACAAGAAGATGTGGTACATATACACAATGGAATACTATTCAGCATTCAAAGAAGAAAAACACATGCAATTTGCAGGGATATGGATGGAATCAGAGGGGACATACTCAGTGAAATAAGCCAGAAAGAAAGAAAAATAACAAATGATTTCACTTATAACAGGACTATAAGGAAACCAAATAGGAGAGAGACACTCAGCAGGTGAGGGGGGGGGGGAGAAGCGGG